>JBAMJR010000075.1:0-107500 GCA_038501785.1 Myoxocephalus aenaeus | reverse complement strand
TGAACCGTTTCTGCTTTCTGTAGACACAATTCCCTGTGATTTCATTTTCCGTGTGAGACTGACTCTTTCATTTATCAATGAAGCTTTTGCAGAATCATTGCCAGTGCATTGCATTTTTGAGATTGTGTTTGTCCGGTGCAGATGTCTTTGGTAAAAACGACACGGATGATGTGATGTTTATTACAACCATGTACCAGGAACTGTGAGGGTTCAACCAGCTTTGGACGAAAGGAAAAGGAATGAGAGAGGTGAGAGAGAGAGAGAGAGAGAGAGAGAGAGCTCCATGTTTGCTCATCAAATATGAAACAGCCAGCATCTCCCCGGGATAGATTTACATTTTTCGGTAATGCTGTGTGTACACACTACGTCCGAGGGAGGGAGAGAGGAAGGTAGGTAGGGAGAGAGAGACTCACTCTTGTTTTGTACAAGGGCAATCTAATCACACTGAATGTTCTTGGCCAGGCTGTACCCTGTTCATTGTTGTGTGTGTGTGTGTGTGTGTGTGTGTGTGTGTGTGTGTGTGTGTGTGTGTGTGTGTGTGTGCTAGTATTACTCATTGTGTTGGGACATAGATCTGTTTAGACAGTCACGCTGTGGGGGGTTTGCTTTAGTTTTGTGGAAAGAAATGCACATCCTCTTGATGTAAATCATTACATTTTAGTGTGAAGACTTGGTTTAGCCTTTAAAGGGACAGTTCACCCCAAAATCCACTTGTAATGCTAATTGTCAATCTATATTGTTTAGGTGTGAGTTGCAGGAAACAAATGTAAGTCAATGTATGTGTTCCTGACTTGGGCCACTTTCGGGGAATTATTTCAGACCAAAGATCAGTTAGCCGGTTAGCTTTAGCATTGTTTTAGACTTAGTTCACCTGTGGTTCAGTATTAAAGCACTGACAATACCTCCAAAGCCGTTGCGTCACAGTCGATCAGCGTCTCCAACTTGCCTGGGTTTAGTCCAATCAGATCGCTCATCATGTCTAAGCAGCTTGACTATAATTGATCATTGTTATTGGTTAAAAGAAATATGACATATCTCCCGTGACTAAACAACTAGTCGGTCATTAGTACGTTTATCAAACTTTTTTTGTCAGATCTGTGAGATCATTATGACCAACAGAGAAGATAAATAAGTCTTCATGTGCAGCATGGCTTTGTTGGTCACCTGCATTGTTTCCTGCATCTTGCTGAACCCCCCCCCCCAAGTTTAGGTAACAATGCATGATCTGTCCTAGTTGAAGTTGCCCTAAATTTTAAATTGATCAAATTAAAACCAATTATTCCCCTGGGCCCCCTGGGTTTAGCTCCACTGGCGACATGCTTTACCTTATTAGCAGTCTCACCATAAACCATCCCGCAAATTGAAGAGAACATGTTCTGCTTTCATGAAGGTATGATTGTTGTATTAGACTGCCAGGTGTACCAACAAAAAAAAAAAAAGAGTGTGTTGGTATTTTCATGAAAACCATTATTTCAGTGCTTAGTACACATACTAAGCACACCTTTCGACATCATGGAGAGCGCCTCAGCCGATGAAAAAAGTGTGTCTTGTCTCCCAAAAGCCACCAAAATATAGTTTATTTGAAAACTGTATAATAACGCTAGTTAGCACCAAATTCAAGGATTGCATTGCTGTAATATGACATATTTATTGATTGTCATATACCTTTTTTTTTTAACTAAACACAAAGTAAGCATTTTGTCAGTGTGCAGAAGTGCAGGCCACCAGCTAAATGGCCGACTGAGGCTGCCAGATATTGTATATTGGGGGCGGCAACCTCTTCTGAAAAGTGAAGCCACGTGCCTCAAACTTGCATTCTCTCTAATGGCCATCAGGGGGCGAATCCTCTGGTTGCAAAAAGAAGTCTATGAGAAAATGACTCTCACTTGATTTTATTCCCTCAGTAAACATTGTAAACTTTCGCTTTAATACAGCATGATGTTCATTTAGTAAATTATCGTGCATTAAGAGACAAATAGTCCATAAAGCAGGGTATGCTTGAGTGCGTGGCTACTTTGCGATTGACATCAACAACGGCATCCCTCCTCCACAGTCCAAATACGGTCCCTTGCGTTTACTCGTTGCAAAAAAACAAGATGACAACGGTCAAAATATAAGATGGTTTAGGCCAATAAGTCGAACTTGAGACTTCAAAACCATAGTCCACAAAAACGATTGGTGACGTCACAATGACTATGTCCACTCTTTATATGCAGTCTATTGTATATCGCTATCTGGCAGTCTAAATATATATTATATATTTTATACTGACATTTCCAGTGACGCGTTAACACATTGACATTTCTGTCAAAAAGAACCACAAGCGCCTGAGTGACTATAGAGCCATGACAATGACACATTGATTGACACACTTACAGACAAATCAGTGATAAATTCTGCCGCATTGGTAATTATGAGTGATTTAAAACATGATAAACATCTATGTGAGCGCTGAAAACAAGTATATTACAATTTTGGTTCCATGGAAAACTGGGCCATTTATTTACAGATATTTGTCGGGACTCAGGACGCTCACTTTGAAACCGGGACAATCCCACACAAACTGGGACTTCTGGTTGCCATAAACTGACAGATGTAATGATTTATGGTAACAGCAGCTCTGCTGGTGTGACAGCAACACACATCTGTCCATTAGTGAAGAAGACTGTCTCATCGTATTCACTATCTCTACTTTAACCTCGTGTTGTCTTGGGGTCAAAATGACCCATCAACACACATACATATACACTCGTACACGGGTCATTTTGACCCCAAGACGACACAAGGCGTACATGGGACCTCAATGGACTCCTAATGTTTGATTCAGCAATTAGATGTATTGAATTGCCAAACATATTCTTCCCTTCATGCCCATGCTGCTCTTTAAATCATAATATTTTCTTAAATCTTTTTCAAACTACACTGAGTTGTATGCTTCTGACAAACAAATCTAAATTAAGGGACAAACTAGACATTTTGTTAATTATTTTAAATAGATTTGATTCTTTGTTTGTTCTTGTTCGCATGATGTAACAATGTAAGGGAACATACACAAAGCATAACACGGGAATTTACACCGCATATGCACACACCCATAAACAATTTGGATGACCATGAAAACTATATTACCATAATTTCATGTTGACAGAGATGATGATGAGGAAGAAGTGAAACAAGTGAAAAATGTTGAGCGTAGGCCGCAACAAAGAGCGCCAAAGGGAATTCTCTTAATTCTGTAGCACGGCAACTAATCTGTTTAATCTTTATTTCCCCCTTCCTGTTCTCATTCCTGTGTGTGTGTGTGTGTGTGTGTGCCACAAGAGGGCCTGTGTCCCTATTTCGGCACAATGGGTCATATTCTCATGTTTGTGCTGCCATTAATCATCACTTTACTGAACACGCGTTCAGTGACCCGCCACAACTACTGTTTATGGAAGCCGATGTATTTGAAATGGACCGTGATAGTTGATGACTCACATGCCACAAGAGGGACTTGAAGATGTTTCCTTTTTCTCTGAGCTTTGAGTTGAATCAGTGCAGCCACAATCAACAGAAAAATTACACTATTGGAGTTAAAACTATTGCTATTATTTTTAAAGAAAAATCACACGCAATAAAACACCCTTTAAGTGCAGTTGTAACAAATCGGTACTATCAAATCGGCAGCTGCTCTCTTTTGCTTTCTAACTATCACACTGTTGTGCTTGGGCTGCTCGTGCTCATGGCAGGACCAACAGGAACGCTCATAGATTAAAATAAATAAAATGTAAAAAGCGCCTGGAGAAATGCTGTACTGCTGATTGCAAAACACAAACTCAAGACGCGTACATTGGGGTTTTCACACATGCAAGCAAACACAGATGCATCCACTTGTAAGTTACACATGTGCATGGTGTACACACACACACACACACACACACACACACACACACACACACACACACACACACACACACACACACACACACACACACACACACATACAAATATACAGTTTATATGCTCAGATTACATTAACACTCTTGCATATATGCTTTCACAAACACAAACGTACACACACAAGTTTATAGTTCTGATGCTGGTGTGTGACAATCCTGTCAACAGAGGAGAAGGAGGAGGCGGAGGAGGCTTGTGCCATGCCGAGTGGTGATTGGCCGTTACCATACCAACGAGGGCGGGCCTGGTGGGGGGAGGAGCCAGGGGCTGATTATAAAACACTTGTGAGCAGCAGTTTCTCCTCTCCTGAGCTGTCTCCACTGTGTGCCTCTGTGTTTAGTCTTCCCCGTCATCTGGCTGGCGAGGCAGCTCGCAGTGCTTCTGATAAAGAGGACGGAGGGTGAGCCATCGCAGGGACTCGTGGACAGGCCGGTCCATTTCTTTTAGCTGTCTGTCCATCACGGTGACAAGAGGGCTGCCTGCAATCTTGTGGATTTTACCTCAACGTGAGTGACACCTGGGAAAGAGAGGGAAACCTGAGTGGAGAGGCCCCGGAGTCTCCTCCCCACTCCCTGTCCCTCCTGGATGACCTGTGCTCCTCTGTAAGTAGCTCTGCTGCAGCCACATCCACTCGCACGTTGTCATGAAGATCTCATAGCATGGGATCAGGGGTCAGCAGGGGAGTCGGAGACAGAGGTTACATTGTGTGATACTTTATTCATTATTTTCTTCGTCAAGATTCCTCTGTAGCTCAGTGGAAATCTCGGGGGGGGGGGGGGGGTCTTCCTGCGCTCCATCGGTTACTTTACTCAATTTTCTTTGGCCTGAAGCTCTACCTTTTTTTTTTTTTTTTAAATGGCACTCGACATGTAATGACATTCTGATGTTACGGTGCAAGATATCAAACGGGTGTAAATTGTATTGCACGATTGCCTGATAATGGGAGAAAGCACATATTGTTCCGTACCAAACTATTGGCCACATTAGTTCTGTGACTGATGGGAATCACCAATATAAAGTCATGCTGTTACTTATGATAATGATGTGATACATCATGAGAATAGACAAGGCCTCCTTGCTGTCTTGATTTGAATATGTCTGTTGCTTCTGTGTCCACCGCTGCCATAAGAACATCTTAGGATATGTGAGAGCAACGCACCCACCGCCTACGAACCCACTCACTCGTCCACCTCTCCCCTCTCGGATGAGCCTCATGTATTAGTACTTGCATGTAAACTGACACTGGACCAGGGCTAATGCAGGAAGGGCCACTCAAATACACCGAATGCCACTGTGCACACAACACTGTTTACTGATAAGGACCTGCGGGTGCAAATTTGTGTTTGGTGTGCGTGTGCGCACGCGCAAAACTGGTTCCCTTTTCCATATAATTGTCGTGCTTTGTTGAATCATGCAGAGTTCAGACAGCAGCGTCGCTGACACATCACCAAAATAAACTGCATATCAGTGGGAAGTTGCTCCTGTGTTGCATGTTGAACACACCAAGAACTCGGAAGTAATGTGTTAAGTCATTACTTGCAAAAGCATTAAAAAAATGCCCCATTAGAATTTTTTTCCCCCATGTTACAGCATGTACGTTTGTTTCGAATTATTGTATTTTTTTTAATGCAGCTGTGACATTCGATAGCAACGTGATCCTTAAACTGACCACATGATAAGCTCCCTCTTCCAAACAGCAATCGTCCAATGACGGCGTAGCAAAAGTAACTCGGCACAGCATGTTCGTCGAGCTTTAGCTTTCTCAATATGTGGAAACGGTGTGCATGCATGGCACAGTACATCCAAAGCATTTGCAGGGTTGTGCAAATTTTCACCTTTAACTTGAAATAGTCAAAACACAAGAGTAAAAGTATCAGGGATGGATTAAACGGTGTGTTTGATCTGCTCTGGCATAAGCAGTTGGCGTTAGCGTGCTTTGCTAACTAGCTTAAAGCCTACAGTCTTATGTCCAGATTCAGAGTATAATATCATTAGCTAATCATTATTTAATAACATCGTAATGTTACAGAAATTCCCATTTAAGAGCAACACTTACCTCATGGGTTCCCAGTATGGCTGCAACTACATAAAATATTTAGGCTAGCGTTAGTAGCTCTATCCCGCTCTTTATTGGATTCGGGAAAGTTTTGCTCTGACATCCACCTGAGCAAAACTCGTTACTTGAGAGAGCGCTACGTTTCCCAAACCTGTTGATTTGTCCTTATTCTCGAATCTTTTTCTTTTGTACAAGTGGAACATGAACAGAAAAGCTTAAATCTCACACCTGTGTAAGACTGTACTTTTTGTGGTAAACATCAAAACAGGGTAACGTTAAAACCGGGTTTATTTGCTCTTCACTGCAGTACTAGAGCGATGTTGCTCCTTGTTTGCATGTCTTGAACACGTATTATCATCGGCTGAGGATGCTAAAAGCTTTAGCCTAAATATTTTGGCATGATATGCATGCATTTAAAAACGACTCAGTAAAAATAAAGTAAAGGTTCATTAGCTCACTAGCTAGAGTTGATTTAAAATCCACAGTGGTCAGCTATCGTGGTCAGCTGTCGCTTGATTTGATCTTGGTTTTGTTTACTCGCTCTAAAATAAAAATCACAAATTAAATACAGAGCACTGAATTTAGACACCAACTGCACTGACTTTCAGATTACTACAAAATGATCGTAATGCCAAACATAGCCATCATTTCAATAAACATGCCATTATTTTGGTCCTTTTTAGTATTCGGTCTTTGCCAGCTTTCAGTATTTGTTGTGTTTTTCAAATTGGTCTAATTCATCTTAATTCCATTTATCCCTATGCCACTAGTAGAGCCCATGTATACCTGCCACACATGCAACAGCACACTTACCTTTTTGAGCAGCGTTCTGTCTCTGAGAATGGCTGTTGCAATCTTGTTTTGCCTTGACACACTGCCGGCTGAAGCACAATAGTAATGTTTACATAAATGCATTATAAGTGATGACCAGATTCCTCACACAGCCCTGGGCTCACTCAGCCATGATAATGCAAAGATGGACCCTACCACATTTAACAATAGCCCTGGCTCCAGCACTGAGCTCTCACAGATGAACAAACACTTGCAAACATGTTGTCAAAGGCAGCAAATGGAAGGCAGTTTGCAGTTTACACAGCGCCCAGTTTACCGGCTACTGTGATGGAACACTGAAAGGTTAAATGCTTCAGCAAGCAAGTGTCTTTTGTGAAAATAAAACCATAATTTCACAACCTGCGACTCCATGCGTCCTCACTGTGTGTCTAAATTATATTGCGATGGCTGTATTCTAGTGGTGGAGCCTGTTTACCAAACCCTAACCCTAACACAAAGATCACAAACATAAGATGTCTTCAGTGTTTTTGTGTGCTAACTGTGTGGTTAGTGTGGTTTTTACAGGTCAGTGACACTACATAATTACTAGGTGAAGCCGTTTACTTCTTATTGTCGCCACTTGGAGATGCCAGCATGGAAAATTGCCAGTAGCACTGAGTAACATTGTGTTCCACTCTCTACTCATTTATCTGCACGACTTTATTGCTCTATTTAAATTGGACAGTACTCCTTAAATAAACTGGAGTAAACCCACAGTGAAAGCTAGTACAATACAAACGGTTAACTGCACACAACTCGCCCCAAAATTACTCTGCCACATTCTTACAGGAATGCTCTGCTCAGTATTTTTGTAAATATACAAACAATTTGTTTTTATATTCAGCGTTACTCTCCAAAACCAAATGTGTGAATGCAGTTCCTTTCTCATAAAACACTTGCAAAGTTATTGCTCGTTGGTGACGAGGAGTTTGGTTTGAATGTTATACATCCAGCATCCGGTAGCAAAAGTGAACCGCAATCAAAGTTCATTCATGTGGAACATGTCCAAACTGCATCAGCCTCGACACTGCACGGCCCCCAGCAATACATCCACCATGTGTAAAGAAAATCGGATGAACGGTTCTTGAGATATGGCAAGAAAACACAGACGGACAGAGATTCCTTGCTTTACAGTTGAATATAGATACTGTATTTACTAGCTTGCAGTCTTCTCCCTGTCTCTCTTGGCATATTTCTGTACGTATTTGCATTTTACAACAGTCAACTGTTGATCAGCTAAATAGCATGAGGATTAGACGCATAAACAAATTCATGAGGACTCAACATTGGTACATATATTCTATAGTTTATACGTTTCAGCTTCCGCACCGGAACATGATTGGATGCTGTCTTTGTGTGCATGAGCTGCCAGGGTCGCATTGAATTACTAAAAAAAGATCGAAAGGACCCAAGTGTTGCTGGGCATGCTTTCCTCACACGCCCAATGAGCTTGAAAAGCTCTTCACAGGTGGGCGGGTGGCACATTCACAGCCAAGATATCCAACTCATTTAAAAATGTCCACCCTCTCTGTGGCTGCCAACACTTTAGAAAGAACTATGTTGTTTTCAGGCAACACTGGACAAACACAAATATTGTGCTAAGCGTTGTCTTGTGGAGGACACTGGGTGAGTGGTTGGGCATCCTTGCATCCAGGGATCGCTCCTCCGAGCACAAGGGTATAGCCAGTGTGTTCTTTGCGCTTTGCATAATTGCAGGCTTCTCTCTCCCAAGTTGCTAGTATCGTGCTGCAGCTGTGATAGCTTATTAGAGGTTGGCTCGCACACCGACAGAGACAGACGGCACCTTGGGAAATCTAAATAATGTGTTGTGTGTGAGTGGTGTGAGGTAAGCTGTGAGTCACGGAGCTGCTCCTGTCAGAAGCAGGACCATGAGCCAGGACCTGAGGGAAAAGTCCGAAAAGCCAACAAACTCATCCGAATAATCACACACATAATGTGACATAAAGTCATCTGACAGATGTAAAGGTCTAAAACTCTGATGCACGTTTTTGACATTAAACTGAAATAGATGTGTGTTTATCTAAAGTCACGTGTAACTAATTCAATGGTCATGGTTTATTTGTCTGCTTAGTCAAATAATTAAAAAATAATTTTAAAGTAAATGACAATGTGAGAGCCCTAATAATCTCGACTGGGTTTGGCAAAGATAGTGTGTCAGCATCCAGACAGGCGATTAATACTTTACTGGTATATTCATCTCAAAGACACATTCTACCACGCATGCACAAGTTAGCTTTGTGTCGCAAACTGTGTCCAGGTGAACGCTACGCGTTTGCAACATGTTGAGATTAACCTATAAGTCTCTATCAATACACAACCACAGATGCCTGATTCAAGCCACCCACCTACTAACAAAAAGACCACACTATGAGAAATGACCCACTCTACTACGTGCATTGCATTTACAGTGGGCAAAGTAACCACACAACCTTGCTACTAATTGAAGTAGTTGAGTTACTGGCAGGAACCTTCAGTAGGTAATGCTAACAGTATCTGCTAAGGCATTCTTCCAAAGTCCAACCAGGTGAAGGCAATAACTGAGGCCTTGAGCTGGTTTAGTTACGAAGAAATGCAACCATTTAGTTAAAATGCCACTTTTCTTGACGAGGCCTTTTCACTCCCAACTCGTCAAACACTGTAGGGAACTTTGACGCACGGTACAGTTTTGGACGTGTCAGGGACGGGTGTCAGTTTTGATGCCCTCATTACGAGCATACAGTGCCTTTTCAAAAGAAACTGCTTTGCTTCAAACGGGACTTGAACAGTGGTCTTCTAGATGTAAATCCATGTTTGCTCCAACCACCAATCCAGATATCATCCCTGGAAAGACTTTCTTGTTCTCTATACTACGTACAATGCTATTGTACTTCTAATATTGACATGGATGGGTTTAGATCCAGGTCAATTGATTAGTTACAGTTAGTTAGTGTAGTAGAGAGGAGAGGTGAGTTAGTGATATTACCAAGAGTTGGACACCCATAGTCTGACTGCTAAGCCCTTAGTTGTGTCCACAAACACGGACGAGTCCAGAATTCAGTGTTTACGCGGGGGAGGTTGAAAACTTTGCATTTCGAAGTCGCATTTCAGAAAGCTCTGACTAAACTTAATATTTCTTCCTGTCAGCAGGAAGTTTCCCCAGATATAATTTTACAGTTTGCCCTGCTGACCGCTGAATTACTTGCATGCTTTCAGTCACAAGAGACTGAGCCCGTCTGGGGATGATAACTGTCTGTGTTTCTACTATCTCTTCTTTATCTTTCAATCTCCCTACTCTTTGGATTATTCTTCTTTTCTCCTTTACCCCTGGATATTTTTCCCTACCTGCTGTCTTCATCCCCACAGGCATAATGTGCTGTTGTTTCCAATTTTATTTGGTGGCTAAATTATCCGCACAGACATTTTTTTAATTTGAGACGCATCGCACGGCAACACGTCACCATCTGCATTCCGTCTCGCCTCTGATGCTAGTCTGACATCGGCAAACTGTCCCTGTTTATGTTTTGGAAGGGTTGGGTTCAGGTGTTGACAGCACACAGAGGGAGAAGAGACATTGTCGGAATGAGTAAACCAAAGCCTCGTCAAACAGTCAAACACACTGCATGTGCTTTCTCTGTAAAACGATGAGACCACTAATCCTGCTAATGTGGGACTGCCTGAACACTTGGTAGCATCATGAATTTAACACTCAAACCTCAGATTCCTCTTCCTTTGTGTTCTTTAAAATGCATTTATAGTGCGATCATTGCCGTACACACCCGCATTAAACCCCTACTATATGGACATGTAATGGTGTAAGTACAAGAGTGTGTGTTTAGAAGCAACAGGTGAAAATATGTGGCCACCCACAAAATGCTAATTCATAGACTTGTTTGATTATTTGTATACTCCATTCAAGTACTTATGCAAGCTCTTCAAACTCTGCGTAGGGAGGAGGATGGTATGGGTTGTACAAACACACGACTTTCACCCATTTGCAAACACCCATGGCTAATTATGATTATTTTGATTTATGTATCAAATGTTAGACTACATTGCACCTTTTTGGAGTAATATCAGTTATCTAGAGGATTTTGTTATCTGGGTTTGGGATTCATTCATTCATTATTTTTTTATTTTTTTATACTCCTTCTCTTTCGTTGGGTTCTACTTCACTTCCTGCCTTTGTGTGTCTGCCCCGCCCCCTAATTGTTTTCACCTGTCCTTCTTTGGCTCTGCGGTCACCGGTCCCTCGTTATTACCCTTCTGTTCTTGTGTATTTAGTCTTTATGCTTCTTCATTGTTCTGTGTTCCTAGTGTGTAGTACTTCCCAGTGTTTAGCGTTCCAGGGTTGTTGTTTTTTTCTTTTGATTTGCTACTTTTCCCGCCGCCTCCATCAATCCATCTGCATTTTTGGATCCAACTTTGCAAGTTCCTGACACTGTCACATACAAATACCTGTGAACCTCTAGACAAAAGAAACCACCACGACACGCGTGGCCTGCTGTGCAAACCACGCTGGTGATACAATAGCTTAGTTTGATGTTGACCCCCAGCACTGTTGTTGTCCACTCGCAGCCACTGGACACAGTAGGCCATCTGTTCACATGGGGAGAGGGTGGGTGACATGCAGACAGACACGGAGAGGATAACAGAGGGTTTATTTGTTAACTGTTGTCATTTTTATTTTCAGCTTCGTTATGAGCACCTCTATTGTTAGCAAAATCCAGAGAAGTGAGCTTGAGGAGTCAAGAACAGGGAGAGATAAACAAGTGAAGGAAAAAGATAACTGTGTCAAGCTGAGAAATGGAGAATTTGTTGTACGGACATATAACGGAGCAAATAAGGCAGTGATTGTTGTCTCATGAGGCCCAACTCCACAAAAAGATGGGATGGAAGGAAACAAAAGGTCTACGGCCCGGACACAAAGAGGGCAAGTGGAGAATATGACGTGTTTGACCTTGTGCTTTGCTTAACGTTCATAAAGATGTCAAGCAAAAGTATGCTCGATGTTTCATACTTGAAAAGAAGAATATGGGCTCAAGGTCTAGGCTTAACGGTTTTCTCCACAACACTACACAGAGGGACGTCTGGCAGGATTGATTATCACTGTGGGACGAGACGGGAAGAAAACTCGATGGGTTTTTATTCAATCCCTTTTTAAAGCATCGCCCTTGTCGCAGACATTGATTTAAACCAAAACTGTAACGTGGCAATTTAAGAACAGCGTTTGGGGTGAAAGTGGCGTTTACTGCAGTCTGGAGGAAATAAAGGGGAGGAGTTCCAAAATGGCTTTCGTCCATCCCAACTTCCTATTTAGTCAGACAGTGTTGTTTAAGGTAATGATCACACTGTTTGGAGTTCATGACGATATAATCTGATGGTGATCTGACCCGGCTACACAACTCTGTACTATGGACCATACCTCAGTTAACGCTCAGGCCTTTTGGCTCTTGAGTTTGTATGACCTTCTGCACCAAAATTCTGTCTAAAGAAGCGTATTGCTCCCAGATGAGGAATGCCAATCTGTGAAAAGTATGAGTGCAAAACTGCTGCTTAAGCTTGAGAACTCGGGCAGCGCTGATCAAATATGAATCAAGATCCTGTTACTGTATCGCCTTTTTGTGTTTTCAGCAACAGAGTACTGTTTAGCTGTGAAATGAAAACGTTTGCTTGGTTTTGCCATGTTTTCAACATGGCGGTTGGGTCAGAACCAGAACCCCAAACTCAATCTTTTTACTTTACGACAATAGGTTGTATCTAAGAAGTGGACTTAGTAACCGGGAGGTAACCCATTGGTTTATAAGGGCTACCGTTTTGAAGCCTTTTTGGCCGTCGACATCTTGGTTTTCGGCTGCCGCCATGTTAGTTTGTTGTAACCAGAAGTGACCGAGGGGGTGGAGTTAAGTAGGCCTGCAAACACATTTTCATGCGACAACAATGTTGCAATTAACTGTCGGTCATAACTGAAAACACACTGTGAAAAGGGTTAACGACGGAAACGTGGACAACATCCCGGCATTCCCAAGGTAGCCCCGCCCTAAAACATCGCTTTTCATGCCCAAAGGTTTCCCCTTTTGTTTATGACTCAAACAGCTGCTGGACTGTATTTCAGTTGCCCACAGACCCAGCTGGGCCGTCGTTCTAGTTCACCTGCTGGCATAATGTGTGTATGAATTCAGGCCGTGTTGATATAAGTTCCTAATACGCAGTGGATTTCACCAAACACTTGCATCATCTCAATTATCTGTGTGTACTGTAGTCGAATGGCTGGATAACGGCACCGCAAATTAGATTAGTTGCATTACGGACTAAACACACCAGCTGTTTAACACTGATTCTCTTTTACCGCTCTGGTTTCTGTGAGACAACACTCTCAACACCGTTCATCATCGTATGTGCGCAGTTGTACAAGCAAAGCTGTACTTTCAGTCTGCATGAACTACTGGAGCGCTCAGTAATGTCACCTCAGGCTTCAGTTCTAGCGCATATGACCCAATACACACACATACGCAAATCACACAGACAGATGTGACACACACACACACACACACACACACACACACACACACACACACACACACACACACACACACACACACACACACACTGTCTACAAGCATGAAAAAAGAAGCAAGGTATGAGGAGGAAAAAGAACAAAGCAATGGTTAGGGAATTTGCTCACATTATTTTGTGCTGAATTCTATTTGAATGATATAACTGAAACAATGTGTGTGTCCTCAGTCGGGTGTCTCTGTCATGGAGTTCAAAGAAGCTCCTCTTCTTTTCTTATTTGAATTTTGAGAAGCTTTACTTCCATTCAGAGACATTGCCTCCTCGCTTAGTGTCTCCCTGTAGGTGCAGTGCAGCCTACCCATCTCGTGTGAAAATGTTGCTTTCTAGTTTGTTGCTTGCTGTGATGCTATAGGTGTCGTTGTATCGACATAAGTGGTCACCACTATTAATGTGACTTCGAAAGCAAGGTATCAGAATTTGGGTAACCGTTTCAGACTGACGCAGAGAAAGTCTGAGCGAGATCTGGATCTTTTGCTCTTTTTTTTTTCTTCTTTCATCTTCTTTGCATCATTTACTCGCTCTCTGCGTCTCTGCCCCTCCACCTCCAACCTCTTGACCCTCCCAGAGATCATAGCTCGGCTGTCTGGAGCAGGAAGTGGTCGAGCTAATGGTCTGCCCCGACACTCTGCCAGAGCTTCCTTTTTCTTTAACTCTCATTCATTCATTTATTCAGTTTCGATAAGCTAGACGGAGAAACAAAGTGAGAGAGTCCAAAATACATTTGCCTGAGGTTTTCGTCATAGCCCAGAGTGAGTCACAGTAGTGTGTCTCCATGCTGCGTGCCTTACATGTAGATAGTGTGTCATATTTTGCTGATGACGATGCCCACTGACCTGTATGCAACAATGAAGCCCATGTAAACAAGCCCCGCATCTTTTCCCATCAGCTGGCCCCATTCTAAATGAGTGCACACGAGGGGACTTGTGTATATTCATTTAGCTTGAGCGGATAGCTCACTGGACCGCTGACATACGGCTTTTCCCCAACAGTCGTCCTCAACCCTTCCCCCCCCAGAGTCCAGTGGATTTTATCACTGGCCAAAAGGACTATATTTTGATCGCATAATGCAGCTCATTTGTACATATTACTCCAACTGAAACTGCTCTTGTTTACTTGAATTTAAGTCACCGTATTACTGTCGTTTCCCAGCTAGACATCTGTCAGAGAGTCGATTTCTTGGCCACGATAAGCAGGCTTATATTCACTGCATCAAAAAGCTGTCAAAACTTGACAGGTAAATGTACTTGTCTCTGTGGCTGCAATGTGGATTTTATTTCTTTAACTTCTGGCATGACGCACATATTTCGTCAGCCTACAAGTGGTTTCTGTTTGCAATAGAAATATAATTACTGATTACAAGTGTGTGTGTGCACACAGTTAACAGGCATTCATGCTTAAGTGTTGCACTTCTCATTTTGGCTGAACTGTGGATATTACTCATTTAATGTCAGCCATTTAATCACAAATGTTATTACAATGCACGATTTAAAAAAAAAAAAACGTTTAAATATTCTCAACCTTTCACCGCTGGTCAATGTCACAATTGACCGAGTCGGCCAATCAAATAAACAGGAGGTGGGCTTTACTACTTTACCACTGACTTCCTGTTTTGATGCCGGTAGACGTAGTTGGAATGGACACTGATATTAGCGATAGTTAATTATGATGATTTACCCCTCCTTCTCATTCAACAACAGAGCAAGAGCTTAAAGGCTGCATTGATAATTTTTTTGTCATTTACCCACAGAAGGGGAAATAAACACTCGTTTGTATTTCTTTAAACCAATCACAATCGTCTCGAGCAGCGCTAAGCCTTGGATGCAGCCCTTGCAAAATAGACTGTATAGGTCTGTATCCGAGTGTGTCAGACTAGTGTAGAGGCACATAAACTGCTTGGTTCATGTTCGGAAAGCACCGCGGTTAAAGGAAACCTTCACTGTCGGTAGAATACAGGACAATGAGCTATTATTGTGCTAATAGTGTATACATCATGCTACTTCTGCTTCTGTTCCTTGGCCAGGAGAGGTTTTTGAAAAGCGCTTGTTTTTTCCTTTTCCAAGAATACATTTTCCTTATTTCAGATTTTTTTTTTTGCTCACAATGTGGCAATCTTGGCTCCAACCCTGTTGCACTTGTCCATGATGCCATTATTTGGTACTGGCAGTCTGTTCGATTTTAATAAACACATTGAATGACTTCTCCCATCTGTAATGTTACAGACTCTGGCTTATTGGATGGCCCATTGTCGACTTGGCTGTGCTTTGAAAGGGTTGTTATCTGAATGTTACAAGAAACATAATGAAAGTTGCATCCAAAACCACAAGCTGAAAATATATAAACCCAGGAGCTGGTGTCATCAGACGGTGCCACACAATCTAAGTACAACTTCCTCAATTTGACTAGCTTTTAGAATGATGCCAAATACTCCTGATTGGCTGCAAGCGTCCTGATTCTAAACTGGTACCCTTCGCCAAACAGAGGAGTCTGTTGTCTATGAAATAAATGAGGCGCAACTGCCAGTTTGACACAGTGTCCATCGTAATCAGGAATTTTCTCACTCACAACCTCTGCAATTAAGTTGTTCGAGAAGGCAAACGAGAGAGCAAAGTGATTGAAAAGGGGCCTCCAATCAGAATGGGGGGCAGTTGCATTCATCTGTTAGATAAGAAACCTTTTTATAGATTTTACTTCACACACCAGAGCAGAGCAACAGATGAGGCGAGGAGAGAAGAGAAAGCGAGTGAGGACATGGTCAGTGTATAAAGACAGTTCAGTCTCTCTCCTGGGTGAGACTCTCTGCAAACAGCAAACGTGTTGCATGCCCACTTGCGGCTGTCTGAACACAAGACCATGTTGGTAAAATTGGTCTTGGTAAAAAAAGACTGAGTACTGCTGGTCTGCTCTAGTGTAAAAGAAGAGGAAGACATAGGTGTCTGTGTGGAGAACATCATTGGCCATGACTGTAAATATGACTGCACACTTTTGAGCACATTTCCAGTGATGCTTAACAAATAGTTGGGAATTAAGCTATTTTAGATATACATGTAGTCCCTGGGTTTGTATCGCACACATAAAAGGCTGCAAGGAATGCTTTATTATTATTATTATTAATATTATTCACCCATATGTGTGACTCGAGCAACGAAGTAAGGGCCCAACGGTCCCCTGGAATTAAAAGTGCCAGCAACCTGTTGTTTTTGAAGAGACTATTATTATTATGAAACATGTTATACGTTTTGTTGTTTTGGGTGTCCATTTACTATTTGCTTAACTTGAGCTATTAATACCAAATAAAGCTGAAAACCGGTCTGTAAGTAACATAACTATTTATTCAAACTGCTACAGAGACGGCTTCATATTTTGCTGCATTTTATTAGCTTCATAAAATATTGTGTTACCGCTAACAGCACATACCATCATTTTCAATTTTATTGTCTTTTGGGGCAAATGTACCAACTCGAAATATTAGGTGGTCTCTGGGGGATCATGGTTACAGGAGATTGAGAAAATGGTGTTCCCAACTGTCACATACTCGTGTCCATGAGCGTCCATGTTAATTGTTTAGGATGTACTTTATTTGCCGTTGTTTAGAAATCTTCAGAAATTATATCAAATGGCAATAATAACATCAAGTAGTAGCATGGAAATGGTTCCATGACCGTTTCGAACAAAGATGGAATAAAATCCATGATGACCTAATGACGCCTCAGAATCTGTTGGACTGTTGAGAATCTATAAATACTCAGATACAAGTTTGATTCAGACACACATTTCTGTGACTGACAACGGAAGACAAGGAGGACAGAAGAGAGAAAACCCTGAGGTCCAGCAGAAGACAAAACTAGATGACGTGGAATTCAATTCGGGTCAGGTCGACGCTCCAATTTATTTCTACCTCAGTTCACTGGAAGAACAAATCAGGTGTGAGCTGAAGGTCAGTGAGGCTCTCCAAAGTAAATCTGAGGGTAAAGTCCTCATGGAAATCCAAGAGGACTTGCTGGCTAATATTCCTCAGTTCCAAGAATCAGTAGCAGGGCAACATTTGGAGCCGTAAGAAGGATCTGATGCAGCTGGATGAGGTTCAGGCTAAACATCTCCAGGCAATAGTAGTCTCTAGGTTGTCTATAATCACTGCAGCGGAGTCCTTTTCAGCACATGGCTCTAACTTGATTATCTTCCTTTCTGCTGCTCAAACTCTTTCTGTGCTTTCCACAGCATCGGGCAGATTTTTCCTATGGAGCTTTTTTCAATTCAATCTTTATTGTGTGGTGTGTGGTTTTTGAGAGCATGATTCATTGATTTCCCTTCAGATTTTGTCCCGCTATCCCTCCAAAACCCTGCCCTCACACTCAAACAGCCCCTGCTTGCGCTTCGATTTCTACTCAAACTGTATGCTTGCACTGCGGTTGATTGTTGTTTGCAAAGATTACCTTCTCTCCAGCTTTAGCCCTTCTCCTCACACTCGGGCTGCCTCTTTGTGCTTGTGAAACGTCTGCTCACCGATTTCTACTCTGTTCTCAGATCGTTTTTGTGCAATAACCCTGTAAAAATCCCCCAACCAACAGAATGCCAGGTGTGAATGATCCTTGCCTTGTTGCAGAAGTGATCGCTTTACTTCTAGGAACCCCAACCATTACTTCTCTTTAACCACTGCCCTTTATTTGCTCTCTGTACGTCTCTTAGAATAAAAATATAGCATACCTACGCCCATACCTTTCTATTACGATAAATACCACCGTGGTCAGCCCCTTCTTATTAAAACATCCATAGTCTGCCCACCTCTACCTCGCTGTAGCTAACATTTTGTTCCCTTTCAAGCCTAAACTGAAAATACTTGTGTTGAAAGTGCTGTATTGTCAGTCTCAGTTAACGTTTGTTCTGTAGAACTTTGTTTTGTGAGTGAGAGATTGGTGTATATAACGTTATTGGGTCAGTGGTAGCGTACTGCATGTGGTCATAAACCACATGCAACAGCTTGTGTTGCATTGACGGGTGCCCCTCAGCAACAGCATAAACAGATTTCGGGAATTTGATGGGGTTGTAGACAACAATCCAAGAGCAGACGTTTCACAAGCACACAGAGGCAGCCAGAGTGTGAGGAGAAGGGCTGAAGCTGGAGAGCAAGAAATCTGTGAAAGCAACAATATACCTGCAGGCAAGCAGTTTTGAGGGAAAGCATTACAAATTTGAATGTGAAATCAATGTCATGCGCTCAACTTGAAAGACCACGCTCTGGAACACAGATCGGAAAATAGCTTAATAAAACAGATCAGTCTGATGCTGCGACAAGCACAGAACGATCTCAAGCATCAGATTAAAAAAAAATTTAAAAAAAAACTCAGACCAGCAAGTCAGTTGGAGCAGATGAAGACAACCCATCAAAACAGGGTGAAAGGAATCGCGTTAAAGCTACGTGCTGACAAGGACTCAGGTAATGAATGGTTGTGTGTGTATATAAACCATTGTACCAAAGCTATTGTGAGCACTCTAAAGTTTGAGAGGGTTCATGCTCAGAAACTGCAGAATAATCTGGGCAAGATGGTAGAAAACTCTGCAAAAAACAGAAGGAGGAGACTGAGAAGTCCCAGGAAAGGTCCCAGGCTTCCTATCAAGCTCAGTTGGAGCAACAGAGAGCGGAGACTAGGAAGGTCTCAGTAACAGCCGGCCTGAAAAAGGCACCACTTTCTGCAGGAGAAAAATATCCTTGCTGGAGGAGACTGAGAAAACGACAGCCTCCTATGGGGCTCAGCTTCATGAGGAAAGACAGAGACTCACAGAAAGCCTCAAGCAGACTCTGCAGAAGAAGAAAAGGGAATGGAAGAAGACAAATAGCTCCATGCGGTTTGAGGTGGAAGATCTCGAGAGCCATATCACCAATATTCAAGTAGGATGCTCTTCTAAACGCCTGACTCCAAAATGACTTGCAACAGGATAAGAAAATGCACACGGACATACTAACACAAACGCACACATTTGTCCTTCTATACTTGTGATGATTAATCAGTCTTAACCCCTAAACAGGACTTTGAAAAGGTCAGTTTGAGGCCTAAGTATTTATTTTTGCACTCCGTAAGTGAAGGGACCTCACTTTTTACTAATGCATATGCTAACACACATAGCTAGCTGCCTGAGGAGAGGGGATCTTCCTTTATATTGTTATTGCAGAGGTTTATTTCCATGTCTATCAGGTGGTTCTTCTTAGAGAGCTTTGGCTGGGTACCTGTTGCTGATCTGGGTCCGTGCCGTGAGGCCGATTGAAACGCCTTCAGCGACAAAAATAATAATCTCTTAAAATAAGATGAATACATAAAAATTACTAATGTACTATTATTCAATTTGTTTACTGGGGCATGCATAGCATATGGCAGAAAAAAAACATATTAAAGTTTGAAAAAGAAGCATGGGGATTGGATAAATTGCAGCAGAGACTAGAACTGCCCATTGCCCCTTCCAACCACCTGCTAATAGGTAGAAGCTAGCATGGCTAAATAGCTCTTGGGGAATAAAGTCAACATATGCATTAAGGCCTACTAAACACTTGCGGTGGCTTTGCAATGACGTGGGCTGTTCCGTGTAGTGTTTTGCATCACTGAGCTCAGATCTCAGAACACTGAGATTGGCCATCACGTCATTAGCACCTGATGGGTATTTGTACCGTTATTGCAAATGAAAATTGACACATGCATTCTCATGTATGCTGCAGGACAATCCACAATAATCTACCTGATTGAATAATTATGTTTGGCCTAGAACAGTTGGACACCTTAGAGATGCTTACCATACATATCTACTTCCATCCATCCATCCATTTTCGACCGCTTATCCGGGGTCGGGTCGCGGTGGCAGCAGGTTCAGCAGGCCGACCCAGGCTTCCCTCTCACCCGCAACACTTTCCAGCTCATCCTGGGGGACCCCGAGGCGTTCCAAGGCCAGCCGGGAGATATAATCCCTCCAGCGTGTCCTCGGTCTTCCCCGGGGCCTCCTACCAGTTGGACGTGCCTGGAAAACCTCTAATGGGAGGCGTCCAGGAGGCATCCTGACTAGATGCCCGAACCACCTCAGCTGACTCCTTTCGGCTCAGCTCCCTCTTCACCAAGACGGACCGGTACAGCGCCTGTTTTACTGCTGCAGCCGCACCGATCCGCCTATCGATCTCACGCTCCACCTTACCCTCACTCGTGAACAAGACCCCGAGATACTTGAACTCCTTCGCTTGGGGTAGGCAGTTTGTCCCCACCTGGAGGGAGCAGTCCACCGGTTTCCGGCAGAGCACCATGGCCTCAGATTTGGAGGTGCTAACTCTCATCCCTGCCGCTTCACACTCGGCTGCAAAACGCCCCAGTGAATGCTGGAGGTCACGGTCCGAGGAAGCAAACAGGACCACATCATCCGCGAACAGCAGAGATGCGATCCCGAGATTCCCGAACCGGATCTTCTCCGCCCCCTGGCTGCGCCTAGATATCCTGTCCATGAAAGTCACGAACAGGACCGGTGATAAAGGGCAGCCCTGGCGGAGACCAACACCCACCGGGAACGTGTCTGACTTACTACCGAGGATACGAACACAGCTCCTACTGCAGGCGTACAGAGACCGGATGGCCCGTGCCAACGGGTCCGGCACCCCATACTCTCCCGCAGCACCCCCCACAAAACCCCCCGAGGGACCCGGTCGAAAGCCTTTTCCAAGTCCACAAAGCACATGTAGACTGGTTGGGCAAACTCCCAGGACCCCTCCAGTAGTCTTGCGAGGGTAAAGAGCTGGTCCACTGTTCCACGGCCGGGACGGAATCCACACTGTTCGTCTTGAATCTGAGGTTCGACAAGCGGTCGGAGCCTCCTTTCCAGCACCCTGGCATAAGCTTTTCCCGGGAGGCTGAGCAGTGTGATACCACGATAGTTCGAGCACACTCTCCGGTCCCCCTTCTTGAAGATGGGAACCACCACCCCGGTCTGCCAGTCCATGGGCACTGTTCCCGACCCCCATGCGACACTGCAAAGGCGTGTCAGCCAAGACAGACCAACAATGTCCAGCGCCTTCAGCATCTCAGGGCGAATCTCATCCACCCCCGGCGCCTTGCCACCAAGGAGCTTTTTGACTACCTTAGTGACCTCTGCCAGGGATATGGGTGCAACCACCCCAAGGACTTCAGGCGCTGCCCCTTCTCCAGGGGACATGTTGGCCGGGTTTAGGAGTTCCTCAAAGTGCTCTTTCCACCGCCCGACGATGTCCACAGTCCGGGTCAGCAGTTCCCCCCCCCCCCCCCCCACGCTGAGAACAGCCTGGGGTAGACCCTGCTTTCCCTTCCTGAGCCGTCGGATGGTTTGCCAGAACTTCCTTGAGGCCAACCGAAAGTCCTTCTCCATGGCCTCCCCGAACTCCTCCCATGCCCGAGTTTTAGCATCCGCGACCTTCGCAGCTGCAGCCCTTCTGGCTTGCCGGTACCTGTCAGCTGCTTCAGGAGACCCCTGGGCCAGCCAGGCTCGAAAGGCCTCCTTCAGTTTGACGGCTTCCCTCACCCCCGGTGTCCACCACCGTGTTCTCGGGTTGCCGCCACGACAGGCACCGATGACCTTCCGACCACAGCTCCTAACGGCCGCGTCCACAATAGAGGCTTTGAACATGGTCCACTCGGATTCCATGTCCCCAGCCTCCCTCGGGATCTGTGAGAAGCTCTTCCGGAGGTGGGAGTTGAAGACCTCCCGGACAGGATCCTCTGCCAGACGTTCCCAGTTCACCCTCACTACACGTTTGGGCTTGCCAGGTCTTTCTAGCCGACTCCCCCGCCATCTGATCCAACTCACCACCAGATGGTGATCAGTTGACAGCTCTGCTCCTCTCTTCACCCGAGTGTCCAAGACATACGGCCGCAGATCAGATGATACGACTACAAAGTCGATCATTGATCTCCGGCCTAAGGTGTTCTGGTACCAGGTACACTTATGAGCCACCTTATGCTCGAACATGGTGTTTGTTATGGACAAACTGTGGCTAGCACAGAAGTCCAACAACAAAGCACCGTTCGGGTTCAGATCGGGCAAGCCGTTCCTCCCAATCACGCCCCGCCAGGTTTCTCTGTCATTGCCCACGTGAGCGTTGAAGTCTCCCAGGAGAACTATGGAGTCGGCAGGCGGGGCCCTTTCCAGGACCCCTCCCACCGACTCCAAGAAGGCCGGATACTCTGAAATGCTGTTCGGTGCATAAGCACAAACAACAGTCCGAGCCTTACTCCCCGCAACCCGTAGGCACAGGGAGGCGACCCTCTCGTTCTCCGGGGAAAACTCCAACATAGCAGCGCTCAGCCGGGGGCTCGTGAGTATCCCCACTCCCGCCCGGCGCCTCTCACCCTGGGCAACTCCAGAAAAGGACAAAGTCCAACCCTTCTCCAGGAGCTTGGTTCCAGAGCCCGTGCTGTGCGTGGAGGTGAGCCCAACTATATCTAGCTGGTACCGCTCCACCTCCCACACCAGCTCCGGCTCTTTCCCCGCTAGCGAGGTGACGTTCCACGTCCCTAGAGCTAGTCTATGCTGCTGGCGATCGGCTCGCCCAGGTCTCCTGCCTGGCCCGCTGCCCGGTCTACATAGCACCCGACCCCGATGCTTCCCCCTGCGGGTGGTGAGTCCACAGGGTTGCTGGTCCATGATCTTTTTTCGGGCTGAGCCCGACCAGGCCCCATGGGCGAAAGCCCGGCCACCAGACGCTCGCTGACGAGCTCCCCTCCTGGGTCTGGCTCCGGGAGGTTGCCCCGGTTTCCCTTGTCCGGGCGAGGTTGCTACAATCCGTGGGCCGTAATTCATCGGGGTTTTTTGAACCGCTCTTAGTCTGGGCTCTCCCCCGAGACCTGTTTGCCTTGGGAGACCCTACCAGGGGCTGACGCCCCAGACAACATAGCTCCCAGGATCACTGAGCCACTCAAACTCCTCCACCACGTTAAGGTGGCGATTCACGGAGGAGACATATCTACTTTTCCACTTTAAATTATTTATTCAGATGAAGCCTGTGAACCATCCCTGAGATGAATGACAAAAAAAAGCATGCGCAGTACTCTGTTATACTGAGCTCATAGAAAAGCTTGACGAATGATCTAATCTTTCAAGATATTGCATGTCGTTGCTGAGAGATTTGCTGTTCTTGTCGATCATTTGATGTACTAATTTGCAATAGTTTCAGATTGTCTAAATTTGCAGGTTGGGTTGGTGAATTTGGAGCTAGTCATGGAACAGGACCTTTACAGGAACAGTGTTGTTCCTCACTTTTATTGTATTATCCAAGTAGTGCAGTTAGTGATAGTGTGGGCTCTTTGGTAGCTCTGGCAGCTTGATGGAGTTGCAACGTGGGGCAGGTCTTAGCAAACGGTCAATTTCTACTTCTTGTAGCACCCTCTTCTTATGCAAGGGCATACTAGTTCTCCGAATACACATTTGGCACCACCTACTGCTTATCTCGAACCAACCCCTAATAATTGCATTATAGTAGTGGATGGAAACAAGCATTCATTTGCATATTCTTTTGATGTTTTTCTCAAGTTTGGTTAAAATCTCTGATACGTTTGGATGGAAACCTGACTTGTGAGCTAGAAGACAGTGAAAGATGAAACATTATCTTCCATTTTGTATTTAAAAATACAAGATGTGAGATGTGTCATTCTTTAGAATGATCACAGATTGAAATTGAAACCTCTACAAGTGTCTATGTCCGGATAAATATAACACTGATTTGACTGAGAGCACCTAATAGTTGATACCATAACACCAGTGAAGAGATGCTGCAGCAGACGATCAAAGGTCATGTTCATCCACATCATATCACTAAACACAGTCCTCCTCTTCAGAAAGATCACAACAAACCAAACTAGTATAAAGACCCACCACTGTTACTCGGCTTGTGACACAAAGAGGTCTTTGTACTGTTGTTTTTCAATGCAGATGCCAATTTGCTTGAGTGGATTACATGTCTGTTTCAGACCACAGTGCCAACCAACTACAGTGTACTTTTGTTCATGTCAACTCTTGTGTGTTTGTGGTACCCCCTTCCTATAGTTTATATACTGTATCTCTACACTGCCGAGACACAGGGGGCATCTGCCTTCATAAAGGGCCGCCTGACCAATTCTCAAAAGGGAAAAACATCAACCATGAACATGTCGGCACTTTGGCCAGCCTCGTGCTATTGATTTCTATCTGCACAGTAAGCCTCTTTCCTCTTTTATTCTTAACCCCGTAATCTGATTTATGTGATCTCTTTTATTATACCAGTTTCCTAAATGTATAGGCTCCTCTGATGTTGCGTATTTCATCTGACAGTTAACTGATTGTCAGGTTTTTATGTTCATTCTCGTCAATTGTATTATGTATTATAATACGGGTAGATCAAATCAAGCATTCTGATTGGTTGAGAGTGAGTCACGGGGTGTACTTTATTCAGCCATAAAGTACTGTACAGCCTGTTTACATTTAGAGCGTTCCATATCAGTGCGCACTTAAAATAACAGGTAGATTTAAATTGCGCGACCGTTAGTGTTGGATTCTCGGTCCGCTCTTTAGTCTACAGTTTCTCCTCCTGGTTTCCGCCCACTGCCACGATGAAGGAGGGGGGCTCCTTCATCCCAGCTGTTGGCCGTTGCCTTGATCACCGGCAGGTGATTAAAGGTCCACAGCGTGACCCGGCTTATTGTCGGGTTGTTACTTTGTAAGAATTGGTCACACGAGCGGTTGAGTTGCCCTCCCCGACTCTGGAGCAGGAGAGGTGGATCTCCTGTGTTCGCTGGACCTGACCGGTAGCATTCGTTTGTATCTGTTTGTGGTGTCTTGTTTACTTTAAATAAAGTCCGCCCGTGGAACTGTACTGCTGCGTGTGTTGCGTTTGGGTCCGCTACACCACACACTCCTAACAGTTAGTTGCCGTTTCAAGCTTGACAGTTAAAAACATGTTTGGTGTAAACTTTGATATTGTCACGTCCGCAGTAACGACTCGCAGACGTTGGTTTCCTTAACTTGCAGGTTTATTGCTTGAGTGTTCACAGTATTGCAACGGGGCTCTTCGCTAACAGTAGCTCAAACGGAACAGCTAACAAGCTCACGTAGCGTCCCCCACACTAGCATAACGAACGACAACACACACGTCACTTCCTCCCTAACCTAAAGATGAGGAATGAAAAGGGTTTGATCACAAAATCGTGATAATTTCCAGTGAGAGATAATTACGTCGGTAAATTCCCGACGCGAGGCAAGTTCTCTAAACATCATGGAGGAGAAAAATGACGGAGAAAAGACGGACAGAAGCAGCGAGAGCACTTCTTTACATCGGTGGCTGAGCGTCATCCTCCACCCTGCTTTCAACGGGGCTGGTCAGTAAATCGCAGATTTACTGACCAGCTCGTCCGTTTTATAGTCCCGTATGTGTGTCCTGTGCGTCCCGGGACTATTTTCTCTGCCGCTGAAATGCGATACACAACGTTTTGCCGGCTACAACTATTTTGTGCTGAAAGGCAGCTTACTATTACTATTTATAAAGTCGCAGGTACCCGTATTATAAAAGCAATAAGGTACTCGAGGCAGTACTGTGTCTACAATAATGTACAGTTCAAGGGTTTGCCGGCCCTCCGCTGCGCGTCGGGCCTAACAACTCCCTTGAACAGTACATTATTGCACGACACAGTACTGCCTCTCGTACCTTATTGCTTAAGTATCACTGTTAGAATATTCACCGTAAGCTTGAGGAAAGCTCCTGCCACCCTGCAGTACATTACTGCTGCTAGGGTCAGTTTGAAATGTATGTTAACTACACCTTTACTGTCTTGATTGATGGAATTTTGCGCTAATGGGCCAGAAGTGGTTTCCACCTCTAGAAATAGGAAGCTGAGGTACCTGTGGCGCCATCGGCTGGTTATTGAACAAGATCGTGTGTTAACTGCATGAAAAAGAGGTCGACAATGCTGCTTTTAGCAACACTCTGGCAGTTGCTTTGGCTTTTTGTTTCGACCAAGAGCGTGTTCCCCATCCATCTAAGAAATGTGCCGAATTTGATTGATTCCAAAAGGCTTCTCCGTTTCAGAATTAGAAATCCTCCTTTTCTCTGTACTGATCTGGGGATTATTTTCTTCCATCGTTGCCTTTTTGAGCTGCTTCCTTTACACGCCGATCAATTTATAGCTGCCACCCACACTTCTCTGGCTCTGCCAATGTCTTTGGTATTTCCTCTGAACTCACAGTCCTTTGTGCATTTCTTACACCTTTTTATATTATGTAGCTTTCGTCTCTGAAAATGCAACCCAGTCGGCAGATTTAATTTTTTTGACATTATGTTTCTTTAAAAACACGGAATACGTTGAATGATGTTTCTGAACCAAAATACCTTTTGATAGATACGATTTTAATATCAGCCTCCTATCACTTTTACAAAACACAAAGGTTTAGGCACCAACATTACTAATGTTAGAATAACATCCTGGTTTGGGTAAAAATAATAATGTAACACGGTAATGTCCGTACTTTCACCCAGGAGACCAGTGTCCCATATGAAACTAAAAGAAACGCAAGCTATTTCAAGTTACACATTTAATCCAAACCTTTTTCCAGCCTTAATTCTAGTTTCAGTGCATTGAAAACAGTAATATAATAAACCTGTGTTTTTTTTTTTTTTTTTTTTTGTCCAGATTTTGTCAGGGCCCATGTTCGAGAGGAGCAAAAGTTTGTGTTTTCTTGTTTCTGGGCAGTCTTTATTTGGAGTTGTGCCGTATCGACGAGATTCACACAAAAATCATGGATGTGCTTGAGAAACAATGATACAACATACTGCATGAATGAGAACATTCTCAGTTCAATGTTCAGAAATAAAGCCACTTGGTAAAAAAACTGTAATATAACTGTTTTGAGGAATATGTGTATTATCTACTTCATATCTACCTCATATTTCAAAATCTATTTCAAACTTTGACTCTGACCAGGGATCAGTTTCACAAATATATTTTTGACTGGACTGAAGCGTTATACCACTCTTTATTTTTCTCTTAGATTGAAAAAACGTCAAAAGCAAGTTAATCAAAAGTAAAGCAAAAGCCTTAAAAGTTAGCCGCCCTCCCCCAGATTACCTCTGAACCAAGAGCCATGTTTCCATTACAACAATCACTCGCACCTGCTGGGGCACCAAATGACAAAAAGGAAGGTGTGGCTTGATGTTGTGTAGGAAGCAATGAGAAGCGAAAGACTTTACAAAGACCATAGTAACCTATGGAAAATATTCAGCAGTGAGGACGCGGTCAATCATTTTTGTTTGCTGAAGGAAACTGGTTGAGCCTGTTGTTGGTGCTGCTGTTTATTGTGAGCTGAATTACAAACCATGGCAGCTTGTGGCTCGCGTTGTTTTCACATCGTGAGCCTGTGTGTGTGTGTGTGTGTGTGTGTTCTGGAGACACATACTGAACTACCACAGAAGCCGTTTTGAGTGCCAGGTGTTCATATTTGTTTTCTGCCTGTGGACACATTTAGTCACGGAGACAGCGTCATCACTGAAGTGCAAGATGCAGTCACGAAACTGTCTCGGTGTGTCGTTGAGATCAAAATGAAAGCATAGTTCAAATATGGGTGTGGTCCGAGTAACGGGGCCTGAGGTATGGGGGTTACGAAGTGGGGAAGAGTCCATTGGCCCCTGCCACTTTACGCCCCATCGCAAGATCTTCTTTGATGCTGTTCAATTGTGAAGAGAGCTTAGTGTTTTGTGAAGAGAGCTTAGTGTTTTGTGAAGAGACCTTAGTGTTTGACTGTTTTTGTAGTTATAAAAAATACCTTAATTTACCCAGAATTGATTGCAAATTAGACCTCCTTAAAATAGTCAAGAACTGCAAGACTGCAAAGGATAAATTTTCTAGCATCAACATCTCTAATGAACACAAATCCATGTCAGTAAAGGAGTGATGAAGACACCAATCTCTGCAGCACACAGAGAAAAAGAAGGGAACACAAACACAAGTTGAGGAAAAAAAGAGTATTGATCAGCTGCTTTCCTGCTGTTTTCTGCCTCATTATCAAATGACTCGGACGACTGTCTTTGGTCGAGCTGCACATAAAGATCCTTCACAGCTGCACGCTCCGTTGTGAAGGCAGTGGACAAGGGACTGTTTACACTTTGGTTTCTGTGATTTATGTACTGTATGTCGTGTACACAGTACACGACATACAGCCCACATGTTTTTTCCTAAATTCCTGTTCTCTCAGAAAAGTATAAGAGATCACGTTGACGCATGTACTACAGTACATGCGTCAACGTGATCTCTTATACTTTGGAGTAGTGATTGCACATCTAACTCTCTTGCTCTTTCTCCGTGTGTCTATTTTCTTCCCCCAGAGTCGGGGGCCCCCAGCACCATGAACAAGATGAAGAACTTTAAGAGGCGTTTCTCCCTTTCTGTTCCTCGCACCGAGACCATTGAGGAGAACGAGTTCACAGAGCAGATAAACCAGCTCAACATATGCCACACTCAGGGTAAGAAACCCCCATTTCCCCACTTGTTTCCCCTTTCCTCTCTTAATAGCCTTCAGGAGGCACATTTAGACATTTGCAAGTGTGTTGCCAGCCAAATCGCTCTATTTTGTACAGGTGTGTTGGTTACAGGTGTCCTTTTGTAACTCCGCTCTTATCTGAGGGATTTCAGACACGCTGGCAACAGTTGGCCGACAAAACCATTTTATAACCAATAAACCATGGGTTAATTAAGCACGTTCAAAGTCCTGAAGCCTGAGCTCCTCTACTTCCTTGTGTCTTTTTGTCCCCGCGTGCAAATTAACAGCTTGTGTCTAATAATAGAGTGCAAACTGCAATCTCACTCTGGTTTTAAATACCAAATACAAAAGCCTTTACTTCCTCCCCGTGTCTGTAACAAACCCTCACAGATTAACGGGTGGGGGGGGGGTTTGTTGGGGGTCCGGCTATACAACTGGTACCACCACCGAAGCTTAGCCACGGGAGGATCAGCGGGCTTCAAAGGGGAATGAGGTGTGTGTGTGTGTGTGTGTGTGTGTGTGGCACAGGAATCAAATGCATACAGAATGAGTTTTTGGTTTGTGTGTCTGCAGTTTGATTACACAAAGAGATGGAATAACAATGAATTGCATGAATACACAGAGCTACTAGGATGGTTAACGCTTTCATCCTACACAATGTGCAGCGCTGTTTCTAGCTGTTTGCTTTAAGGATGGGAAACAAAAGCTTATAGGTATTGTTTATGTTTAATGCAAAAAAAATAAGTTTAATAGGAGGAGAGAAGTAGGTCGTCCCGGATGCGAGGTCACTATAGGTGTGTTGAAATTGCTCAAGTCAAGTGCACAAGCGTGAGACTGTACACATGATGTAGCGTGATCAAGTGGTCTCATCAGACCTGATACCGAACCAAGAGGGAAGCAGCTGGATATGTCGTCCAACCCCCCTGCCCCCAGATAACATCTGTCTGCATCACTGTCTGCTCCTGAAGGTCAGTGAAGAGGTAACCAGACAGAAAGAAGAGAGACTGAGTGAACGACTGAGTGAAGAAGAAAAAGGACGCAAAGAAAGAGCAGATGTTTACTCTTCTTTTGCAGTTCCTCTCTTTTCTATTGTTCATCCTCTCTCCCCACGTGAGGGATTATATCGTGCTCCCTCAGCGTAGTGTGCAGCACACGCTGCTGTTTTGACATCACCTGACAAGAATACGCTGAAATCCAGTGACTATGTTAAATGCATTGTTCACTGTTGGTCTACAAAAAGTGATGCCCTGTAGTTTGTTTTGAACCCAGAACTTGTAAGGTAAGTCGCCAAGGAAGTCGGGTGCCGTAGTATGAAGATTGACAACGTCTAGGATGATTTTGGAGTGCATGGATGGGTCGAACAAACCCAGCACTCTCACCCAAGAGGCCACTGTTCAAATCCCACGTGAAACCAAAAGTTAACGGGTGGTTTTATTAGTTTCTTCCCGTTTGTCACCGTTGAGCGCAGAACTATGGATTTTGAGCTCATGAACAATTCTTTAAAATCAGCTGAGTGGCCGCCCCTTAACCTACTTCAGGTCGTTTCCTCCCTGACTGTGGACTTCTCCAATGGAGAGAAATGAGAAGTTGCAATAAAAAAGCAAGTGAGCTAAGAAGCTGTGTCCGTCGCTCTGCTTCAGTACTGGGGACACAGCGCAAGACAGACAGGCGATCTCGACCGATAATTGTGTGTTTTTAAGCTACATACAGCTTAAACAGAGGGGGGGGGGGAAATCAATGAGCAAAAAAATAAATACTAAATCGGTCAACGATAGGCAAGACTTGACAATCAGATTTGATATGTAATTTCCTATTAGGACCACCCAGTTTAACCAAAAGCAGACTTTGCTTTGATAGGTTATCAGCCTTAATAGCCTCTTAATAGAATTTTTCATGCTCAAGTGAGTTTAACTCCTTCAGTCTTATCAAATTATTGGATTCTCTCATATCATTTAGTATTTACAAACAAAGTGACAAAGAAAGTAAATTAGTCTCGGATCAATGAGCTCGATGAACTGATTAGCATCCCCCTAAGGCTGCACAGAAACACATATAAGATTCGGCAACACATGAACACAAAAATACTGAACACAAAAATATGCATTCAAAAGAATGCTTGTGTATGTCTGTGATATAGTCAGTGTCATTAGCCAGGACTTACTGCCTGACTGTCCACTAATATTTCACATTAGGCAGAATCCCCTTGTTTACTTTCCATCTATTAGTCCATTAAAAGCTGTTTTGCCGAGCTCCCATGCTAACGTGAGAGCATTTACATCACATCAACGCTCCGATGTGTCCCTGCAGAGAATGTGCTGCAAGACACAAATCCTGAAGTCAGTTGATTTAATAATGGATTTAATTATGGCAACCTAAGTCAGGAAGAGAGTTTTATTCCTATTTAGGCATGAAACAGAACCATGTATTGCCAAGTATGTTTACACATACAAGGAAGTTGTCCTGGTCGGAGATGCACAACATTTAACGATAAACATAAAACAGAGTGCAATAAAAAGGGAGCATGCATATTTACAATTGGGTCTACTGAATATAAAATTAAAGTTACGATTAAAATAAAGTGCACGGAATGAAGTGTTATGTGAAAGTGACAAGTGTATTTAAATGCATATTAGTCCGTTTTTTACAGAGAGAAATTTAGATGTATCTTTGTATCAGAAAACGCTGTCAACAGCTATAAAAATTACATCATGTTTTTAGTAATAAAATGGTGTATGGACTAAACCCTGTGTAAAAACCTTCAGAATATAGATTGGAATTAAAGTGTAAAGTTTGGTGGCTGTAAAAGCTACTGAAGTTGAGATTTCTGAGAAAAAAACTAATTTTGATGAAAAATATCAAACCCTCTAGCACACAGTTGCACAAAGTCACAGAGCCTTTATTGCCAAGCAGGTGAGCTTTTCTTATCTCTGGCTGTTGTCCAAAACACACTGCCACTGGCTTTTACAGGAAAAGCACCATGAGCCACCATTCCCATCAATCTACCTTATCTAACCTGCTTGACCACATAATAGTTTTAGCCTCAGCTGAAGTATGCAGTTTATTTTGTGTTTCTTTATGAATATCCAGAAGTAAACCTCTATTCGTCAAATGAGTCTGCCTTTTTTTGCACGTCTGGTTACTTCTTCTCAAAGCTCATGGATTTTTTTTTTTTTAAAAGGGTGTTTAAGCTCTTGCGTTTCTTCAAAAAGACAGTTGCTAACAAGTGGCTAAATTAGACTATTTAGTACCCTCATGCTGAACATTTGTCCGCCTTCACAGCCTTGTTGTGTATACTCGTTCTCATGCGACCCGTGGTGTGCTTCATTAGCTTCTTACTGATGCCAATTGCATTCACCCTTGAAATCATAAAGGGGATGATTGTCTTGCTGAAAAAAAATGTGTAAGCATCATAAACTGTCATATCTTGTTTTCTGCAATAATACAAAATCCAAATGGAAAAATTCCATTTGCTGTGTGTCAAGGTTAGTGTGACGCTTATTTCTGGGGTTGGTCTACAAAAATACATCATCCCCGCAGCACTCTATACCCATCAACCTCTGCTGCTCCGTGTATTTGTGCTGATTATGCTGACACATGTTAGCATGCTAACACACTAAACTGCAGTGGTGACCATGGTAAACATACCAGTTAAACATTAGCATGTCAGCAATGTTGTTGAGGACCTGATAGCAAACTGATTTGCCCCAGTACGGTCACACACAAACTCACTTACATGCCAGTCTGTTGGCTTGCAAGTGAATGATTCTTTTGGTGCGCGAAAAATGCGTCTCGATCCTTGAAGGCACTTAACTTTAAGCTGCATGATGACTGCCATCTTGTAGGTTTGACCTTTTTCATGCTTATTATTAAGGCCTTTATACACCGGGGCGTAAATTGTATTGATTCGTACGACAATATTTTCAAACTGTTTGCATATTCAAACCGATTTGCGAATATTACGTGGCGTCGTTTTTTTTTTTTTTCAGAACAAAATCGATTTTTCTGAGCTTTCACTCAAGGAATAAAGGCATTAAACCAATCGAAGTCGAGAGAAATGGGTTGAGTTCCGACCATAGACTATATAAGTAGTGGACATAGTCATCGTGACGTCACCCATCAAACTGCTGGTTTGAAGCCTCAAGGTCGACGATTTAGCCCTTGCCATCTTGGATTACGATTGTCGCCATGTTGCTTTTTTCGCAACCAATTGACGAAACTTACCATATTAATTTGCTAAATGAACATCATGCTGTATTGAAGACTTGAAACTAGCAATTGAGACCATAAAACTTGCGTTTACAATGTTTACTGAGGTTACAAATCAAGAGAGAAATGGGATCATTTTCTCAGACTATATTTATGCAACAACACAACGGCTCTATAGTCCGAACCAAGATGGCACACTTTATTGCGCGAGTATTTCACATTTTCATGTTGTTTATTATCCACGCCACTGTTGTGTAAAGGTCTCTACTCCTTTCAATAAGAAAACATGTTCTCTTCCCTAGCCTTGGGATTAATTCTTCCATTACTTGTGAAGTTTATACCCCCCAACACATTTCCATCATTATCTCTTTCCTGACTCCCGCTCCCGCTGACTGTATCTGCAGTTTCAGATGGAAACGAAAATGCTGTGTACCATATTTGGATTGTGTTGTGCCGAAGATGTCTGACAGGCATCCATCCGTATCGCTCAGCAATCAGGCACAGTGTGCGCGCATTTGTGTGCTCATGTCAGTGTCGCCTTCACCTACTCTAATTAGCATCGAGAGATCAAAGGATTGCTGTAGCTGTGATATTCAAATGACTGGCAAACAGGTTGTCATTTCATCCCCCCAGCCCATTTAGACTGTCAATCTGACAAAGATGTAGTATTGTCATTGATACACAAGCAGTTTTATGAGATGTGAGTTTAATTGATACAACTGTTGAATTTCCTCTAGTATGAGAGAGTAGGTCATGCAGGTTATATAAATGTTTGTGTGTATACTAGTGCTGTCAAGCAATTAAAATATTTAATCGCGATTAATCGCATTTGTCATAGTTAACTCGCGATTAATCGCAATTTTTTTTTTGGGCCATTTTAATGCTCTTATCAACATGAAAAAGTGGATTGGCTTGCTTTATTTTATTGAAAAACCACTGTCAAACAGGGTGGTACAAAATAAAATCACTGCATATTTCAGGTAAACAAGGGTTTACAAAATAAAATTATAGAGTGCACCAGGCATGAAAACGGGTCAGGGGTGAAAAAGGTGAGAAGGATATTACCCCTCTAGGAGGGTCCGGGGGCATGCTCCCCCGTAAGAAAAATTTAAATATTCCATATTTTAAAGCATCAATCTGATGCATTTTGAGATGTTTTTTTTGCCAACCTGGGGAGAGCTGGAGAAACTTAACTTCAGCCATGAGTCAAACATTATTATGGCCTCCTTACTAAGTATTATGCAAGCCATTTCATGCCAGCCTGTCACTGGGTCTAACATTTACAGTATATGAGGTGGTAAGGGAGAGCATGGCTGCCTTTGTTAGCATCATTTATATCTTTGATGCAGAGAATGCATCTGGCGAATCCCTGCCTGTTGATTTTGGAGAGTACATCTCCTAGATGAAAGGACACCTCTTGCCCTTTTATTGAGACCTTGCCTTTCAGTTTTAGCCACGACCAGTTCCAGCTGCATTTCAATCCAGCTGTTTAACAATGGCTGCATCCTTCTCCCCTAACACACTCATGCTGCAAAAATAATGTTTGTATTGGTGTTAACTTCTAGTTTAGCCTTATTCAGACCTGCCAACCTTGATATATAACCTATATATTGATAAGTCATTAAATACTCGTCATGCATTATATTGCATTGCATATAATGTGTGCTGGTCAATTAGTCTAAAATTAATTTTAGATTAATTTTTACCAGCGTACTTTGACGTCAAAATGCGTATCCGCTACGCAAATTGCGTACAGGTTGGCAGGTCTGCTTATTGATAGAACGGTGGACCACTTTACCTTCTGCATTGTCAGTCCTCTCACCTCAAAATCTACCTCCTCAAAAACGGTAGCGTTATGCCGTGTTCACACCGGACGCGTCCGGTGTGAACACGGCATAAGCTAATAATTTTCCACCGGAGCTTTAGCTAGCTGGCTAACGTTGCGTTCTCTCCTGCTGTGTTCAATGTGTTCACTCGCGCTCCCTTCTGGCACGCACACCTGTTCGCAGTTCACTGAATATCATTGATTTTGCCGTATCGCGCTCACCATTCATTCATTTCAAACCGTAACGTTAGCCTAGCTTCCAAGCCCAAACGGCGTGCCTATTGTTTTGCTTCCGGTTGAGCTACATCCGGCGTGGTGCTCGCGGGAAAAAAAAAAATTGAAAAATTAAAATGCGTTAACGCCGTTAATAAAATTGACGGCGTTAAAATTGGTTTGCGTTAACGCCGTTAATAACGCGCTAATATGACAGCACTAGTGTATACAGTACATATAAATCAGTGTGTGCTGAGGGGGAGGCTTTAAGGAGACATACAAGACTTCCTCCTTAACATCGAGACCTGCTTTCTTTGTTAGCCATTATCCCCATGGAAACAAGGGGTTAAAGCGCTTTGTGCCTCACCCTTGTAGGGAACCACACACGCACGCACGCACGCACACGCGCACGCATGCCCAGAAGACTCCTGATAAAATGAAGACGCGTGTCCATTTCACAACCCACACTTGCCATACGGCGAGGCCGGCAGACTAGCTATTGAAACGGCAGATCAAACAGCAGCTGAAACCTTGTAGCATTCAAAAGACACCGACCAGGCATCAAACGCACATACACTGTTGCGCGGTGAGGATCAAAAGACCATTCTTCCCGCTACTGTGGCTGGGTAGCTGTCACACTGCAGTGCTGGTGTGCTCTGAGTATATCGCTTCAGCTGCCTTATCTCCTCTGAGTCTTGATGAGACGCCTCCCTAAAAACAAAGAGGCTTATGCTGCGTTCACACCAAATGCGTAGATTACATGCAAAGTCAATGCACCGACGCGAATTTCCGCCGGGTGGCGCGAATGACGCAGCGTGAATAATTTGCATCATTCGCGCAAGTTGACATTAACTCAGACGAAAAATGTGCATGCCGTAAGCCAATAAGCGTTGAGAAGCTCCGCCGGTCATCACCGCCGTCCTGACGTTGCTGAATCAAACTGCTGCTGGTCCGCCTGAAGTAGCGCTGGTAGCGGCCGTCATTCAGACGCTGTTGTGGGACTACGGATAATATTATGAACCCAGACACGATGGAGTTTGATGTTCCGACTTATGTGGAATTTACACAACTAGTATAAAGCAGAACTAGTGGTTATTTCCATGGTGGAAACGGTAACTGTTTTTACGGAGATGAACGCAGCATTAGAGTCCATTTCAACAATCGGCTACTTCAAGCAGCATTTTGTGGACAAACGCATGCGGCCTAAGCTGACCAATCACAGTTCTCAGAGTCTCAAGTTGCATTTTTGAGAAGGGGCACGCAACGGAAGCTAATCACCTTAACGCAGAAGCATAAATATTGCTTATGTTAAAGCTCATTTAGAAACGGTGATACTATTGCACAGGAGGCCACCCATGGTCACACAAGGTCCCACTGCACTTTTTTATATATAATATTTACTTTCTGGCTAAGAGTCAGATGAAATTCGAGCCAGTGGCTGGTTACCTTAGCTTATTTTAGCTTAAAGACCGGAACTAACACCTCTTAATTAAGCTCCCTGATTCACATGTTATGTCAAATGAAATATTGAAGTTGCTCAGGAAAGAAAAAGATACAAAAGAGGGGATTTCATTGAAAAATGTGGTTGACATTATTCACTTTATCACCAATGGGATTTCAGGGATGTACTGCTTTGAAGCTACTTGGATTTGATGACAGACCAGGGATACAATTTTGCCATTTCAACATCAGCTCTAGTTCTCTATAGTGACTAAGTATACTATGTATGTATGTATGTATGTATGTACAGTATGTATGAGATGCAGCAATAAAGAAATGTTTCACAAAAGGGCACCAGCTTAAAGCATCCACAAGGGACATTTTGCTGCATTTCTTTTGAAGCACCATAAGGGCGGTCAACCACCCTGAAACCTTTAGCCTTCACATGTAACCAGTTCTAAACATGGCTGAATGATGACATGAAGAATGTACGCCAATGATTATTGAAGCTGTTCTGAAAGCTGGCAGTGGGCTGACACACCATTGTTTTTCTGTCCTATGTCATCCATCTGCAACACATGTGCTTATGTCTCTCCTCTGTCAGGCCTGACTCCAGACAGACTCGGTCCTCCATCTCATGATGTCAGTCCTTTGAGTCCTGAACCATTGACACCAGGAGCCCAGTCTCCGTCACACCTCCACTTCCATGACAAGGCCCAGCACAGACGTTTCTCCATGGAGGTAGGTAGCAGAGGTTCAAAGGGGCCGCTGTAAGAAGACGCAGGTTAATATGGCGGCTGAGGGGTTACCAGCCGACGTGTTCAGTTTGGTTTCCCATCATGCTGTAGTCACATGCCGCCACAGTGATTCAGGATTCATGTGTTGCCCATCAAGCACTAATTGCAAACTGTCAAGGTTCTAGTACACATTAGAAGCATTCCAAATCAGTGGCGCATGCAGTTCGTTCTCCTGTTGAAACTCTTCCCCAGGAGTAATTTCTCCGTTTCCACCTCTGCCAGCTCAATTGGGATGAGTCACCTCGGAAGATGTTATCCCTCCCCGAAGCAGCAGACCTTTTCTTTATTGGAAATTTGTGAGAGTTCACACTTCCACCTTTTTCAGAAAAAGTCCCTGTGGAGCAAGTGTGATTCACTTGGAGTCTGTCTCATGATCCACAGCCGTAGAGTGAAGCGATGCCAGAGGGCAGTGAGTGCTCAGGAGGGTCTCATGACAGACAGAAATAAAGTTGTGACAGTAAGACAATCTGGATGGCTTCCATCAACAAGCATCGGAAACGTACATTATATTACTCTTTCTAAGCAAAGGGTTTACACATTGTAACTAATGGCTGGTAATGGTGAATGAATGCATTCTAGATCAGTAAACGACTATAAAGTAGCAATTTTATGATTGTCAGGCTGGGAAAAAATCTCTTTAGCTGGTGTATAACGTTGTGTTCTTAGCTAGCGCTTTTGCTAATTGATCAGGACGACCTTTCCAGCGGACAGTTCAACCTCTTATCCTCTGGAAAGGAGCTACAGAGCAAAATTGATTTATTAACATTTACAAGCCCAGACATGCCTTATCAGTGTAGTGGAATAGCCCCTCATTAATGAATGAAGTCTTAACATTTAAAGGCCTTGCACATCCATGGCACACCCACACAGGTGATATCACTTTTGACCGATTAGCCTCTTCTTACGACTAAGTAGGTGAGAACAGACTGCGCCATGCGGTTCTCAGCATTGCTCCGCTCACCTTCAACCTAAGCAAAGGTCCAATCAAGCAACTGACAGAAAACAACCTTGATTAGGCCTGCTGTTGATTGAGATGGGTTGAAGAAAGGGGATGTGAGTGACGGGACGACACACACAATGAACCTGAACCATCTCCTCTGTCGACAAGTTGCCAGTGTGTATTGCAGCACATATTGAGAAAATTATCTTCTTCCTTCACTGCATATGACGATTGCCCTCCTTTCTTCTCCGTTTTTTTAACTGACATGCTTGAAGAGCGGTTTCCCAATTTTTTTTTTGGTGCACTTCTAAATCATGTATGGCATTAATTAAGCCATTATTTACAATTGAAACACCTTCAATAAAGTTTGCCCAATTTGAATGTGGTACCATGTACACAAAGGGTATTCATGATAACAGAAGGTCAGCTTCAGCTAGCTCGCGGTCATATGTCACGAGTTCCGACTGTTTGTACTCAAAGATGTATGGTCTTAAAACGTCGGCTGAACTCTTCCCCACCATCTTACAGGACGTCAGTAAACGCATGTCTCTGCCCATGGACATCCGCCTGCCTCCGGAGTTTCTCAAGAAGCTGCAGCTGGAGAGTGAGAACCCACCGATCTGCAAACCGATCAGCCGAATGTCTCGACGTGCTTCCCTGGTAAGTGCTTTACATCACTACGTATTTATATATCCATCCTATATAGTCTTATACAAATAACCTCAGGCCCATGGCGTGTTAACGGTGGTTATATTTCATCTCGTATTCACCTCTGAAAGGCTGGTTTGTTTATCTAATCTTACTGAATATAAATCGTGTTGCAGCAACCGTTCTTGGCTTCTTGTTTGTTTCACAATCTGTTTGATAGATTACTCTTGAACCATTGAATATCCCGGCTCATATTACAGAGCAAATTTCCTCTCTGCAAATTACTAGTCTTCTTATCTTGCCTTCCTGCTATTATTATATATTTTTTTCCTTCTGTATTAATATTATAATGAGCCATCAATCAGGTTGATTAAGTAAAGGAGGATTTTCTCAATCAGCTAATGTTTGCAAATATGATGCTTTGACTGTACCATGGTTTAATCGGAGAAGAGAATCGTAACGGATTGATCTGCCTTTTCTCTCCATGTCTCTAGTCTGACATAGGCTTTGGGAAACTGGAGACGTACGTGAAGCTCGGCAAACTGGGTGAGGTACGTCTCTACCGATTACTCACACATTCACCTTTTAACACGCGGTCGATACCGATGGTAACTTGAAGCTCAAGGCCCTTCCTTCAGGCACGGCTAAGGCCTCTCTGGTGCAGAATGCCGACTGTATGATGAAGACTTCGTTATACTTATGAGGCTTGTTGTGAGTCAAGCACCGGATGGGAGACAAGAGCCTGTTGCCAAAACAAGACTAACTACAGTACAGCCATTTGTCTTGCGTTAGTTGGGATGCGACATGAATACAAACACTGCATTCAAACCGTGTGCTTTTAAATGTTGTAAATAATTGGTCCTTCGAGGGCTTTGAAGATTGCACAAAACGGCCCGTGAACCTAAAAGCCCACAGGATTTATCTGAGAACAGCTGTTTCCTCAAGGAGTGAGGAAGGATTAGTGACAGAAGCTGTGTGCCTTAGTCCCAGTCACAAGGCTCAGCAGCAGATAACAGCGGCGGCGAGTCAAAAAATAGAGAGAAAAGAGCTGCTTTTGTAGTCACAAATGGTTTAAAAGGCACAGCATGGTTTATACGCGGTGGAAGACCGCATTTAACACATGTGGTCATTTATAAAAGTACCTTGCTTACTATTGTTCCTTTTCTCAATATCCGGAGGGTTTTGCTCTCTTTTCAGTTTGCAAAACCCACAGAGGAACTGCCAGCAGTTCTAAACTAGGATAAATACAGGATAATTATGAGCTGTGATAAATCAATAATCCGAAATAATCAGACCCAGAGGAAATAAATAAGCATTGAATGACTGGATTAAATCCAAGCCTGTTTGAGAAGCTTGCATAATGTAATGTTTTAAGGCTACTCATATATGGTAGCGGTCAAAACTTCAAACCTCATTCCGTCAACTGGAATTAAATCATCTGTTGGGATTTATGTTTATTTGCTTTGGGTGATGAGGGATTAAAGTGAAATGAACTTGTGTGTGTGTGTGTGTGTGTGTGTGTGTGTGTGTGTTCATAGGGGACGTATGCTACAGTGTTCAAAGGGCGAAGCAAGCTAACAGAGAACCTGGTGGCGTTAAAGGAGATTCGTCTGGAGCACGAGGAGGGAGCACCTTGCACCGCTATCAGAGAGGGTACAATGCATGAAATGGAAGAATTAATCAGCTGGGAACATTTACAAGTAATTGTAGAAGGTGGTGGAACAGCTCTCAGAGGACCTATTAGATGTTTTGGAAAACTATTAAGTTGAGTGACGTCCAGCGGCGCAAGCAGTGTATCATTTTCTCTTAGTATAACAATGAAAGGGTAACTTATTGTTATTATAAGTGGCTGACAACATTATGGAAAGAACCCCACAGAGAAATAAAAACTTTACTGTACTTTATTTATTTTTTTTATTTTTTTTGTGGCTTTTGCAAAACAAACAGTGTGTTTGTTTTTTCTGACAAAGTCTTGCTCAAGGAGAACTCTTGTTCCTAAATCTCAACTACATTGTTGAAATCTGCAAAATATTCAGCCATGACATTGAAAATCGTTTTGAGAACCCTTCCTGTACTCCAACACAACAATTCCAATTTATAAAAATGGTTGTCCCCATTAGTCATCATGGGAAAATAGGGTCCATGATGAGAAATACAGAAGTTACCGCTATTTTTCATGATTGATTGGTTATAATACTGCAACAGAACACGTCTGCAGTAGGTTTAAGTTCAACGCCAGATACGATAACTTCTAGATGCGTTTACGTGACTTCCCAAGAACGCAGCAGAGTTTAGACTAAACCACAGACACTGTTTGAAATGCAACAACTCATCGCTCCTTCTTCTGTCCATCCAGTGTCCCTTCTGAAGAACCTGAAACACGCCAACATCGTCACGCTGCATGACATCATCCACACTGACCGCTGCCTCACTCTGGTGTTCGAGTATCTTGTGAGTACATCGGCAGCTCAGCACGCAGGTGTTTCGAAAAGGTGTTGACCACACACAAATGGACTATGGATAGGTTTTGAGCATGGCCACTGTGGCTGTTGTGTCTTCCAGGACAGTGACCTGAAACAGTACTTGGACAACTGCGGGAATCTCATGAGCATGCATAATGTCAAGGTGAGCCATATGCATGATTCAGGTGTCACCACTACTGACTATATACCAGAGAGATGGACATTTATTGGTTTACATCTCTGCAAATACATCAAGCAACACTTCCTCATAACTAAGGGACAGAATAGGTTGTTTGCCAATGACTCTCAAACCGACGTATAAGACCGATTTATCTCATTTTGTGAAGCGGTCACAGTTTTAAACGCGTGTTAAAGCTGTTAAACCAGGGGTCAGCAACCTTTCCTATCCAAAGAGTCATTTTGCCCTTTTTTCCACCAAGAAAATGTGTCTTCCGCCGCAAAAGCTATTTGATATCACAGCTTATAAAGTTCATATATATATATATATACAAAAACTATAGTTTGTTGTATTTATGAAATTATAGAACAAGAATAAAGACAATTCTTGACATTGTATTGCTATTTTACCTTAAATTGTCTTGTGTCGGCCTACATTGAGGCCAATTAAGATGAGAACTATGCGGACCTTGAGTTCTATCAATATTTGTGGCTAATGTGGTAGAGTGGTTGTCCTCTAACCGCAAGGTAGAAGATTCAATCCCCATGTGATTTTTTCCATTTTAAAACGCATATCTCATAGACGGACATGTTTTTACTAGCGGACGCCTCAGCTGAGCTGCAACACAACTAACAGCAGTACTGGAGTTTGGAGGCTTGTATATTTACTTTGCTCAGTTTGCTGCAGCAGTTGAGGAATCTCTCTTCTTCACTTCTGCAGCTTGATACTTTTCAGAAAATGCTGTGTGCTTGTTCTGGAAGAGTCTATCAACATTAAATGTTTTGTTTGCTATTTCTCGCCACATATCAAGCAGCAGGTCAGCCAGCATCGTTGGCAGTGAAAACAAATTAATATGTCTACGCAAAATTAAACTCTCTACTTTTCTCCATGACCTTTTCTTTTTCTTTATTTATCCATTGATAGTTTACTGAGGGCGGGGCTCTGAGCCACCTGCAGAGAGAGGTGCTCGACAGCAACATAATAGGATGTGACACACATTTGAGTTAAACAAATATTTTAACTTTTTATTTTCAGTGACCCAATATCACCTCAAACTCCAAGATAAGAGTAGTTCCCTTTGAAAGATGTTTTTTAATTAAAATGTTTTGTGACCAATGAACGAAAATTAACATATTTGGAATGTGGAGGAGTGCTGTAGAGACGGCGTATATGGCTCTGAAGGGGCAGTGACCTGTTAATCACAGTAAGCCCTTAGCCCACCCTGAAGAATACTCTGCTTAATGGTCTATTCCAATTTTATAATTATTTTTGCAACCAGACAAGTTTCCCCCTGCTGGCCAGTATAGATAATACAAGTTTTATGACACTTCTGCATTGGCCTGGCTTGTCAGAACTAAAGCTTGCCGCCTGGCCAAAACGCAAATAATCAAGCAGAATTCTATTCATGGCATTTTGCATGGTAGCCGCGGAGGCCTGGAATTACATTTTTATAAGATTAACTTTGGGTTTTCAGATTCAGTTCCATGCCTTCACGGGCAAAAATAGTTAAACTGGATAAGGAGAGACTTGTATTTTAAAAATACATATTTCATTGTAATCATAAAGATGTTTTTTCATCCTCATCATATTCTGTTTGTTTTTTTCCCGACAGATCTTCATGTTCCAGCTGCTGCGTGGTCTGGCCTACTGTCACAAGAGGAAAATCCTCCACAGGGACCTAAAGCCTCAAAACCTGCTCATCAACGACAAGGGCGAGCTCAAACTGGCCGATTTTGGTAAGACAAACCACACATTCACATAAAGCATACATGAACATCAATACATGCAAAGGTGGTTGTTAAGACTGAGACACTTGGAAATGAGATAGCAGGTGTCATGCAACAATCGCTTTTCAATTATATTTTGCTGCCACTTGCCGATCTTCTGTCCCCACTACTTTAGCACCCTTACTTGCTGTAACCTAGCAACTGTGCCCCTCTCTGAGTTTTCTCAATGTTGAGCTGGAAGTGGGGAGAAAAACCCACCAGCATTCCCTGACTATTAAAGTGATCGTTTTGACTAAACACAGCATATGAGCTGATAAAGGGACTAATCCCCCCAAAAGGGGGGCTATTATTATATTATCTGTTACTGACCACACCTCATGAGTGTTATCATGCTCTGTTACAGTTTGACCCCACTATATGAGAGATGTGGAGAAACACAATACTTGTCATTGCGAGGGAATTTTAATAATGGATGTTTGCGCGAAATAGCTGGCTTACTAGCCTTACGAAAGCCACTCTGCTGTTACTGATGTCTCGCCGTAAAAGGTGCACCGGTAAGATCTGGCCACATACTCCAAAGAAATAGGGGGCAGCATTTCACCTCTACCACTAGGTCAATGCAATACAGATTTGCAGTCATCTGTTAATAGAAAGAAGAAGAAAAAGCTAATATTAACTAACAGCAGGGCAAGAATGTCAAATTTGACCAAACTGCAGAAAATGTGTGACATCTGCCTGTGTATTGATTATTGTGCCACTAATCAGGGGGCCGTAGGATCCATGTGCTTTTTGATAGTTTGTATAGACTGAATCCAAAGAAACAAGAAAAGTATTTTGGTTTCCCCGCTACCGGAAGACTACTTAGCCGAGAGAGCATGCAGCAGCCTAAGGAGACGGACCTTCAGTAAGTGGGGCCAGCCCATTCCCCAGTGTTAGGGGGCATGATCCCGTTGCAGCCTTTACACAAGATTGATCTGCTTTGACTCTCGGTGCTGGGGTTTACACTGGTGGAATGCTAGTATTTACAGCTAAAACCTAACTGAAGGTCTGTCTACTGAGTTATCCCGGTGGCGGTGACTAAAACACAAATACTAGTTGTTTTCATGTAGGACTGAGGACGGACAAGACACGACAGTGACTCGCTGTCGTCTCTCAAGGTTCAAGTGGTATTCCAATCCTAACAAAGTTGTGTTGTCCAGGTCTGGCGAGGGCCAAATCCGTCCCCACCAAGACCTACTCCAATGAGGTGGTAACTCTATGGTATCGACCCCCTGATGTGTTGTTGGGCTCGACAGAATACTCCACACCCATAGACATGTGGTGAGTAGAACAATATGGATACTTGATAATTAGTAGTCTAACATGGACTTGCCTACCAACACAGTGCGACCAGTAAATAACTGAGGCCTTGTGGATGAATATATATATATATATATCAGGTATCCAACTGTGTAAAATGGATAGCATCTTTCTGAGATTATTACCAAACATATAAACTGCAGGAAACTCAGGTAATTGTATTTACAAAGTGAGAATGTATAACAAATATAAGTACTCTAACGGACAATGCATACAAACGGGGAATTGAGCAGTATAACATGGACCGAGTAAGAATATTAATAGTGTTAAACTTGTTTTGCAAATGTAAAAATCATGTAAAATTGTGTCATTTCCTGCTCAAAGCGGTTGCTGCCCCAACATTTTGTATCTATCTATCACTGAGTGCATTGTTGAGCAGCATTCCAGTCAGGAGTGAGGAAACTATCTTGCCATTGTGGATGTAACATGGTTTACTTTAATGGAAGAGACCTTTCTTGATTGGAGAGTATAATTTTAATATTTAAAAACCCCTAACCCTATTTCTTTTGGGCCATACGGTGTCATATTGATGTTTTTGTACATGCATATTCATTTGCAAGTTAAGAACTAATGTCTAAAAGGCCACGTGTGCGGAAGTTGGACATCTCTGACTATCCTAATTGTAGGTATCCTCTCATATCACCTGGGGAAACTGACAATCATGTACTTTGTAAATCAGATGAATATCTAACAACTTGAGGATCGTCCAGGTCGCCCATGACTCATTCATGCGAATCTTACACACTAGTCATACAATAGAGAGCTATCTCATTATCTGTCTGCCACGGCGAGAAAACCCACACAGCTCTGGCGAATCAGAGACTTAAATGTGCATCTCTAGCAGCACGACGGCCCTTTATGAGCTCACCTAGCTACACGTCCTCTTATCAGACCACAGGGTGCCCCTTCAACACGCCGTCCTGCATGGAACAAAAGGCTGCAGTGTGCCCACTCGCGCCGCACATGTTTGCACTTATGATCAGCGCTCTTTGAAGTGTGTGTGTGTGTGTGTGTGTGTGTGTGTGTGTGTGTGTGTGTGTGTGTGTGTGTGTGTGTGTGTGTGTGTGTGTGTGTGTGTGTGTGTGTGTGTGTGTGTGTGTGTGTGTGTGTGTTTGTTGAGCGCGGCTCTCACCTAGAGTTCTGTGCTGGAGGGCTCTTGTCGTTTGCTCCTCCTCCCTGCGTGTTCATCTCCTCCCTCCTCTTCCAGGGGCGTGGGCTGTATCCAGTTTGAGATGGCAACAGGTCGTCCTATGTTTCCTGGTGCCACAGTGAAGGAGGAGCTACACTTAGTTTTTAGGATTGTGGGTAAGATTGCAACACATTATGATAATATGCTACAGATGAGACTAAAATGTATTTAATATACAGAGTTAGAACAAGTGGTATAAATGAGTGTCCTGACATTGTATATTGCTTTGTCTTCCAGGCACTCCAACAGAGGACACCTGGCCTTGTATCAGTAATAATGAGGAGTTTAGGTCTTACCTCTTTCCTCAATACAGACCTCAAGCTCTCATCAACCATGTGCCCAGGTAACACTAACATGTTTTATACCATGGTCTGGGTGAATACTTGATTCTGATTGGCTGCAGGGTGTCCATTAATTCCTGATAAAGGCCACTGTTAGAAAAATTGTTACTCAACACCGGTTGTAAAATCATTAATCAGGACATTTATTCTTGCAAAAAGAAGCAGTCAAAAATACAACGTATTACTTCACGGACTAGGTCATACAGACACAATAGATTACCATATTCTAACTAGGTCAAATAAACTGCCATAGTGGAGGAGAGTTCACACAGAAGTCCCAGACCTCATGGCAGCTTGCTTTAAACGAAAATTGTTTTTCAACGTTTCCCTCCTGTTGGATTTAAAGAAAATGTAAATGTTTAATCAAATCATGAATAAATCCTTTTGATTATCCCTACTATAGTAGGGATAATCAAAAGCAAAACATATTCTTACTATTGTACATATCATAATCAAAAACAAGCGTAATCTTTAATATCGTACGTGTCTCAGTTAATGCATATATAAGCAAAAATAACAATGATAATATAAAGAATGTTTTTCACAAATATGTGGCGTACTGTCTACATCAGCTGTAGATAAATGCTGCAATCATCACTCTGTCACCTCTAGCGATTTCCGACATGTGAATCATCATTGCTTTACAGCCATTTTGTTCAAACAGGCCTTGTCATAATCCGGCCAGTGCGTCTCTGCTTCCCCGCTCATCTTCTTCTTGGTGGGAAATCTGTTGGTACACTGGAGTCTGTTTAGACGCGGTCAATCCATCGCTGCAGTAATCCTCTCACACATGGTATGAGACAGCAGCCACAAACAATGAGGAGAAGTCCAATTTTCAGCAAAATGTCTAATGCCATTCGATTTTGCCAGGCCATGAGACTATAGTCTTGTCCATTGACCATGTAAACCATCTACTGCATCTCTGGCGTAATTGATGAACCTCGGTTGGTTATAGTCAATGTAATTTATCTAATCAACATTTTTATTTATTGTTTCCCACCAAATAAATACTGATTCAAACCCTGCTGAAACTTGATTTCTAGCTTTGCACTCGTCTGGCACTCCTCTAGGGACCCTGATTGCGTCTATGTAAACAGATGGGTTGAAGCTGCCATGTGGTGAGGTCACTGACCTTTTTAATTCTAAGGTGGTCTGTTTCCTGGAGGGTACGCAGGGATGCACTGCCCATGGGTAATGCATAGAAAGGCATCACCAGCTGTATAAGGTCACAAGTGCTGCTCCACTGCTTAGGAAAGTGTTTTTCAACCACTGTGCTGCGGCACACCACTGTGCCGTGAGAGATCGTCAGGTGTGCTGTGGAACATTTTTCCAATTTCACTTAATCAGTCCAAAAAAGTATTATTTAGTTGCCGCAAATAATTTGCCATTGTTGAGCGTCCGAGCCTGCAAAACGCTGGCTGAGTAATTACATACTCTTCTATGCCAGTGGGTGGCAGTAGGTAGCGCAATAATTACCTTGTGGATTTAAGATAGTAGAATTAGGTTGTGGTGAAGAACAGAGATGGAGAAATATTGTGGTTGTTAAAAAAAAGTGAGTTTGAGGCAGTACAGTGAAAGTTATCTTTCGTTTGGATTCACTTTCACCGGGGATCCGACTGCAACGATCCCGCTATGCTTGGTGTGTGTGTGTGTGTGTGGAAAAAACTAGCAAACAGCGCCATGGTCCCAAAGCAAGCTAAAATGTCATCTCGAGACCAAACACCTGTCACTGAACAGCAAGAACAGGGACTATTTTGTTCGCCTGCGCATGCAAACTGAGACCCGGGTAACTTTCACAAGTGTCTGCACTAATGTAGCAGCAGCCATGGTTGGGCGCATCAAAGGCTTCGTTAGCAGAGTGAAAGCGAGACGCCCAGATGTTCTCGTTACGCAGGTTTTTGCACCGCGGGCACTTGTCACCAAGACTTTACCAGCAGACCTAGCTCCTGTGTTGAATGAGGTTGTGCGCATGGTTAACTTTGTAAAGACAAGACTTCTGAAAAGCCGCATATTTGCATCTTTATGTGAGGAAATGGGAGCGGAGCTTAAAGCCCTATTAAGTCCGATGGTTGTTGCGCAGCAAAGTGCTGGTATGACCTGCGGGCAAGCGATGAGTGCTGTGCAAGGCTGGCATACATGCCGGATATATTTCAGCACCTGAATGAACTGAACACACGGATGCAAGGCAGACATGAAAACCTGCTCACGAGCACAGACACAATAAATCGTTCAAAAGTGCACCTCTGGCAACAACATGTTGAAAGTGCCAATCTGGACATGTTCCCCCTCACCCAGAAATGACAAGATGATGTCAACACTGCTGCACTGTGTGAGATGATAGGTAGACACTTACAAAAACAACTTCTCCTCACGAGTTTGTATTTCCCCTCAACCTCAACTGAATGCCTTGACTGGGTTAGGGACCCATACAGTATAGCTCAGCAACAGCTTTTGGAGGAACTAACTGAACTGAGACAAGACCGTGGATTAAAGCTGAGTTTTGCTGATCTTTGGGCAGTTTCTGGTTGACTGTTGCCAAGGAGTTCCCCATTCTTGCAAACAGAGCAATTTCAACATAATTCCTATTTTCCACAACATATCTGTGTGAGATGAGCTTTTTTAAAGAATGGCTGCTATAACAACTAAAAACAGAGAGAGACTGTGAGCTATTTCGTTAGGTTTAAGATTACATTTTCAAATTACTTACTTAACTGAGTGGGAACACAAAATTAGGAGTAATTTATCAGAAGACATCATACCGTTGCATGAGGATACTTTGTGTGCTTTGTTTGGTCGTACTTCTTTTGTATTTTGTTCCGTTTTTATTCGGTGAACTAAAGACACATTTCTACTCTGGTGGGTAATTAAGTTGTATTCTAAAGAGCTGAAAGAACTTTGAGGGTTTTTGTTGCTCCAATTACCTTCATCATGAAACTGATGTTGCTTTTAATTATGTTGGGACGGAATTTTCGGCATTTACTTTCATTAGCCGTATCCGCGTGTAATTGTTCCCTAAACAAAATGATAACCCACCTTTTTTTTTTCTTTGTCTCCGTCAGGTTGGACACAGAGGGGATCGACCTGCTGTCTGCTCTGCTGCTGGTATGAGACGAGAGCACAATGGCATTCACTCCCCCGGATACAGGACAGAACTGAACAGTGATTTTAGAGATGGTCTAATCAGCCGCTTTTGTATTGTGATTGCAGTATGACCCCAGAAGGAGAATCTCCTCTGAAGACGCTCTACGGCACTCCTACTTCCAGAGTCTGGGAAATAACATACACAATTTGGCAGACAGTAAGAGAGAGAGACACACACACACACACACACACACACACACACACACACACACACACACACACACACACATACACATATATTTGAAGTCCAAAAGCTTTTGGCAACTCTGGCTGAACTTTCCTTTTACTGTAAATGTGCTACTTTTCCATTTCCGCTGTGGCCTTTCTAAAAGCCAATTTGAACCATGTTTTGTTTGGTCAATTTGCACATTTTGACGAAAAAAATTGCTAGCACAGGAAGAAAAAAAAAAAGGTCAATAAAGGTCTGACAGAAAAAAGCTGTGGGTTGTAGTAGCTATACAAAGTTTTCAACCTATTTCCTCCTCCTCCCCTCTCTGCAAGAGGGTTCCCCGTTATAACACAGGTAAGCCCATAAATGAATACAGAGGGCAATGTACAAATATAAAGACAATTATTTTTAGCAAGTTTTGTTAAAACACTGCTCTTTATTATTCAACATTTTTAAAATAGATGTTTTTTGCCAAGTTTCCAAAACAGAAATCTTTGCTAAAATGTGCACCACTAAATAAGGGCAAGGCTGCATGCGGTATAGTGGGACACAGCTTGCAAACTCTATGATGGTAACAAATAAGCAAAAGGGGTTGACAGACAATACTAACTTGCACAATATTCCCCGTACTAACGCTGCCGCCACCACTCTTTGCAATTTTTCACTAAATAAATACAATGGCAATTACAGCTACAATGCCTAAAATAACCACAATAGATCAGAGCATGTAGTTTGGCAAAAACAGAGGCGATAAGCTAACAATCTGAGCAGGATGGCTTGGACAACCGGCAAATAAACAAATGAAAAGTTGGCAGAACCAAACAAAGTGCAAATGCAAAACACAATAAAGACCAAACTGCAACTAAAGGCAGGGCAAAAACATAGGAAATAACTAGAGGCAGGCTTATAAGGTAAGATCAATTTAAGCAAGACAAAGGTCTTGGCCGACTTCTCACAACCATTGAAACAGCCAGGAATATCTCCAATGGCAATCTCCACGCTTGATACTTTAACATGTCATACTTGTTGTGGGTGTCACCACATCGAGTAAAGAAGCTAAAGCAGGTGTAATATGGTTACTTTTTTGGAATCAGTTAAGAGCAGAGCTGCAACATTTTTGTATGAGATGGAGACCCTTTTGGGAGAGACCTGTGTACAGGGAGGCGTGATGAGATAAACCTATGAATAACCTTCTCCAGATCAGGGACCGACACAAACAATTTGATTTTGGTGATATTACATCATTTGTACAAATGGGATTGGACAATCTCTTTTACGTCTTTTTTTTTTTCTGTCCCCTCTTTGTTTTAGCCGCTTCGGTGTTTTCCCTCAGAGAGCTCCAGCTCCAGAAGGACCCAGGCCACCGCAGCTCAGTGTTTCAGCCTCTAGGTAAGGTTGCTGCCACGCGCTCTCACAACATGTTTGTCCTTATATTCTCATCGTTGGTAGTTTCATATTACACATAACAAGCCAGACAAATTAAAAGTTTTGAGTCTAATGATAATGATGGGATACTAACTTCGTAAGTTTGCTGAATTGCCTGGAATGTAACGATTTTAAATGGAGCTCTGTTTTGTTCCGGACCACAACTTCTGAATTGTTGACGCGTTTGCAGATGTACTTTGCTAATTGGCAACGCTCTGCAAGCTGGCATGCTGACTGTTTTAACTGTGACACAATACCACAGATAAGAGTCTCAGAGGAACTGAAAACAAAATGAAAACAAACAAGGAGTTGTCTCAATGCAGATTACTATCATTCATTTATATACTCTAATCACTTCATATACTTTATAAATCTAGCTATGGCTTTATCCTCCCCTGGTGAGGCTCATACATCTTTCAGACCAAACAAATAAAGATTACATGTGGGAAAGGTATTTTAAGATAAAAGCACAAGTCATTGTTTCCCAGAATAATATACTGTATCATCTGTTTCAATTGGTACCTGTTAACATTGAGTAATCATCATTTTAAATAAGTGTTTTAAGCTCAAATTTTTCCCTCTGCAGGTCGAGGAAAGAACCGAAGGCAAAGCATCTTTTAGAGGTCACGGGAGGATCAGAGCCGCGCAGAGACGGGACGCTGCCTTTTCAGACCACAGCACAAAGGCCAACACAGCTCAGCACATTTGCAAGCATGCTCACCTGCATGTACACACATGTGCACTCACTCATTTCCAAGGCAGCTGACCATGGAGACACGCGTGGTTTCTGGAAATATACTGCATTTGACTGAGCTGGGATACACTCTCCCTCCACACACACAGCCTACAGTACATATTTGCACAATCGGCGACACTGAACACGCTGACATTACTTGGTTGCACAAATCAGAAATTGATTCATCCTGCTGACACACACGCATGCATTTCAGCCCAAGATCTCAACCATTAAGGCCCTAAATAAAGCCGCCCTGCATACATATATCCAGGGATCTAGCCATTTAAGGTAGCTACCACATCTGGAACCATCATCCAGTCTCAGTTGTACAGACAGAAGGGTTGTGGTGCAAGTGGAGGTCAGTTCAGTTAAAAGTAAATACTAACGTCTTGTTTCCAAAAATTTGCTAAATGTTTGTCTTACTAAAGTTTAGGCTTGTTTCTACACAACCCAGTCACCAGAGAAAGATGTTGGCACTGTACGTTTTTGCAAACCAGTGGATACGTTGAACGTTGACATTTAGACCAAAAATGCATTTAATAAATGTGTTTCATATCAGCCTCATTTCATGCTTGCAGAAACACACAATGTCAAGTGGTTCTCGTTGTATAATGATTGGTTAGGTTCAAGCAACAGAACTACTAGGTTAAGGATAGAAAAAAGATCATGGGTTAAAATAAGATTGTAATGACATAACGTAATGATGTAATGTAATAACGTAACTTAACAACTAATGTAACGTAAAGAAATAATAACCGCCCTGAGTGGACTTTCTTACGTAACTTTTTTGACAACTGTTACGATACATAACAAGTGTAACTATTACTTTTGATTTCACACAGGACACAAACAGTGGTCTCCTGAATGAAAGCACTGTGATTGTAATGTAATAACGTAACTTGCACTGTGATTGTAATGTAATAATAACATAACAACATAAGGTGACAACCTTAACACAACTACTGTAATTAAATAACAACCTCCCTTAGCAGACTTTCTAACATAACTTTGCTTGTTATTCTAGATTGATATACGGATTGATATTTTTTACTTGCTCTGACCGAACGCAAAACATATCTGTGGTTTGCAAACACATGCACACCAACGTTTTTTCCTGGCAAATGCGCTGTTCCACCAAAAGATAGCTTGCACTCTCTAATTTGGTTTTAGCATCCAGTGGCCTTTCGGAATTGTAACATTTCAAAAGTAGCTATCATAGCCCTCAAAATTAAGACCAGAAACCAAAGAGACGGTTTCTATTATTCAATGTATATATTTTTTTTATAGTACAACATTAATTACATTTATGTCAATTGTATTTCCTAACATGAAAGTCCGGGGATTCAAAGCTTTATCAGTGTTGCCAGGAGTGAAATTCTGGAAAAGAAATGCTGAAGATTTAATTCTTTATCTTGGCCGACAAGAAGTAAAATTTAAACATATGAAATCTAAAAATATAACAGTTTATAAATGAGCCCCAAAGTTACAATCAGGTACAGAAGGAACCTGGCTATAGTAGCTAAGGCCTTGCATGCTAACAGGCACTTACTTAATAACAAAGAGTTTGTTAGCTATAAATGAGCTAACAGGATAACTAAGCAGCAAAATGTTACCATGAGGCAGCCAGCCTCTGAAATGGTTGAATAGCGTCAACCTCATATGGTACGTTAGCTAATGCATAATATATGGCCTAATGGTGGTTAGCAACCAGGATATGCCAGCTAGCTAAGAAGCTAGCATAATTTAAACAATTTATCTTTGATCAAATATGACAGCTATGGGTGTGTTATTTCACCCGGAAGTCTTGACGTCGTATACAAGCACTACAAACACTGAAGTAGTAGTACACTGTTCATTTACACTAATTCTACTCACATGAAACAAACATTGAATCTATCATGAAATCTGACTTCATCATGGATATAAAACGTTGTAAAATGGATTCATGGTGACAGACTAGCCTTGCTACAGCGCCTCCGTGTTTCAACTCAGTGTGGGGTTGTGTTCCATACAGTGTTAAGAGCTGTTTTTGAAGTTGCCTTAGTAAACTGTGCATGAAATGTTGGCTTTGTGAAGAATCTATATTTGATCTAGTGTAGCCAATGAGGCATTTGCTTTGTGTGTAAATTACTCACCATGAGTGTGTGTATTTCGTAGTCTCCTATTTGCACAAACCAGAAGTGTCCTCTGCTTCCTTCCCTTTGTGTCTTACCTTATATGGTTTCAAAATATGATCATACCAAAACCCCTTTAGAACCAGTAAACTGGGAAAGTATGTCTTACGAGTACTTTCTAGTAGCATATTTATTTCAGTAGTACTCACCACTACCCTTAATATTTTGCACATCTCTATAGCACTTATTGCAAGGGAACATCTTTTGGCTGTAGGACCATAATAAGCGGTGTATAACAGTACATACAGACAGTGTAACTTAGAAAATACTAGAAATTCTACTCATCTGCAGAAGTGAAACTTTCAAATGTTCCTTATATAATGTCCTTCGCAGTTCCCTTGTGACCAAGCCCAGAGGTTATGCATACTATATTCCATAGAAGATTAATTGATCTGCAGACACAAAAGTCATGGGTGCTCGTGGTTAAGCTGCACTCTCCTCTGCCCTTACCCCCTTTCCGTACATATTTGAACATCCCCAGTCAGTCAGTCACATGTTGCCAAATGATCAACGTGTGAATTTAACACTCAATGTGTCAAATGGCCCGACAGAGGTCCAATGCCTGGCACTCGCCAACCGGTCAGTCAGAGCTGAGGAGTGAACTGTCTTGAAGTAATCCGCTGCAAGTCTACAGTTGCCTTTTTGATTTTGCACTATTAGATTGATTGGATCCACAGAATTGAACAGAACATCAAGTGAGAGCAAATGAATGATGCTCGGCGAAGACTGAGGTAGAGATGCTAACCTGTAACCCAACGTGATGTCCTCTCTACATTATATTATCCTGCTTGGGCAGAAGTACCGGCAGCCTTTTTGCATTGTATCTTGACGCAGAAGGTTTGCATGTAAGAAATGTTTTTAAATGTGGTTAATGTTGCGAAACGATCAGAGTTCGGTTAGAAAATACTTCATTTTGTGAAGCGTTTGCGTTGAGGTTTCGGGAAACAAATGCGTCACGTTGTGATATGTTTGCGGTGAGGTTTAGGCAACTGAAATACTTTGTTGGGAAACCTTTGCGGTTAGGTTAAGGCAACAAAAATACTTGAAGTTGTGAAACGGACGGTTTAGGAGTAGGCAACAAACCTACTTGTTGAGGGTTAGAAACGTCTGTTACATAACTAAAGATACAGACGTAACTTTATTAGTAAAAATATCTCAACATTCGGTTTCACGCAGGACACCAAGGGTCAATTCCAATCTCCACCCTTACGGACTCACGGACTTTGAGGCGCGCTCCCGCGAAGTCCGTGAGGGTTTAGGGGTGTCCCATTGTCACATCGTAGAGTGCTCGAGGCTCTCTGGCAGACATTTTGAGCCCTTTATGATCCCTTTCCGTAAGTCAGCATTAGATGCTGACTTTGCCTAAGGGAATTACCCACAGTTCATAGCAATGTGACGTTAAACACGCAGTTCCCAATGCAAGCATGAAGACGTAAACAAAGAGACACGTGGGCGTTTAGCCCGATAAAATACACTATAACATTACGGATTAAAGATGGAACATAAAAATACATGAAATCAGAGGAATGCAAGCAGAACATATATTTATAAATATTTTGTTTACATTCATCAAACATTTCGTTTTGAAAAAACAAGTAAATATATCATCTAAAATGACTTCTCATCTTGTGAGAAAGACGTTCAAATCAGTGAATAAAAAGTATAAAATAAATACACAATGTGTTTTATGTAGTCACGTGATATGTTGCAGCAAAGTGCTGTCCCATTCCTATTCACACCAGTTCAAGCCCTCACAGCCTCTCACACTCAACCACTTAGCAGCTGACGTCAGTGAGTGCCTGAGGGTTCAGGGCTTGAGGGTTTAGGGTGGAGATTGGAATTGACCCCAACACTGGGCGTGAGAACAGGCAGGCTGAGTAACCAAAGCTGTTTGACCCGCAGAGTGCGTTTAATTTACCCCAACAGCCAAGCTTTGAACCCCTAAAGAACTCCAGACCCGTGTCTGTGCAGGTCAGGGGAGGATATGTTTGTGTACGAGTGAAGAGACACAATGCTTGAAAGATTTTTCTACCTCTAAGAGTGACTAATGCTGATGGAAGATTCATGTTGTGACCATCCAAACCTCTGTTAACCAGTCAGTGAGTGCAAGTAAAGGTGAAGGCAACGGTCAGAGAAATTTAGGACAAACTAGCTGCGACCTTTAGAGGAATGTATAGCTGTGGACGTTACACTTCCAACCTCCCCCTTCCTTCCCTCAGTGGCAAAAGTATTACTGTGTATTTAGTTGTGGTAAATTACGCTATTTTAAATACTGTAATGATAAAGAAAAAATTATATATGTATTTTAACAGATGTTTTCATCTTTCTCAGTGAGTTTTATGCCGTAAAAAAATAGAATACTGTATTTAAGATTAAATTAAGAAAAAAAAACTGGAGATGTCTAAATGTTTTATAAAAGATAAGTTTAAATTTTGTATAAGATGTGATATTTTGTGTGATTGTCTATGTTATGAAATGAGGAATTGAATGTAATGTGACTGCCAGCAGGCATATAATTGATTGATTAATGAAGAAATAAACTATTGAAATGATGTCACTCACTTGCCTGGTCTATGTATTTTTTCTTTTGCAGTTGTGCAAAGGCAGATGCACAGCGACAGATGGACACAAGATGGTGCTATCGGTCGGTACAGGAGACCACCTTGGTTTTAAATATTGATGCAGAGCTGGTGATAGGAGACCGCAGTACCAAATGTATAGCAACACCTAGTTATAACATGATAATCCAATGAATCCAATTTGAATATGACTTAATTTTGTAATGTCATTTAAAAGAGAACAAATAAAGAAGTATATTCTTGTGCATGGGCATTAGTACAGGCACAAATCCTCAAAATTACTATTTTTCAGGCACCCACATACAATAATATTTCACCCTATTGCTTGGATTTAGTTTGTACTAATAGCGCCCTGATGTCTGCCCTACACCTGAAAGCAATATGAATATCAAAATATGTAGTTCTTATTAAACTAGAGCCTTGTGACTTTTAAATACAAAGTTGTCAGAGGTGGAAATTCCCCGGACAACTTTACTTTTACGGAAAATAATACATGGTGGAATGCCATCAGAACATCAGATGAGTAAGAAGCTTTGTACAAAAACAATATAGGGGCTGCAGTATCCCGTCAGCACCCGGGCGGACTTCCTGCCTTCTGCCAGCGATCCGGCTGAGCCCGTCCCGACGTCTCCAGTCGGCGGTCCGGCCAGACCCGGCCTCCGCCTCTGCGCCGCTGCTGTTGTTAATTTATTTGCAACAGTACCTTTTTTTTTTTTATGTAAAATGTTTCAAACCAACTGTAGTTCATGAGTACAGTGGTCGTCCTAAAACCATAATGTAGCCGGTTCGATCCCTGGTCTCCCCATTTTTTTTTTTTTAAAGTTAATATCTAACTTAAATAATTGTGGTAATATAGAAAGAATGTTAATTGAATATTTGTTATATTTTTACACAAGATTAAACTGGAAACAGTACTGTCACCTCTGTTCATTAATTTGCAACAGTACAATATAATTGATTTTAAACCAGAAACAAACCAGATCTCAATTTAAAAAAAGTGTATCACTTGTTGTAAACTTCAAATTGACTGAGTACTCAAATTAAGCTGGTCTGAAAGATACTTTTCCTTTTAAAAGTAATACAAATCTTATTATAAAACAATTGGTTATTATACCACCTTTTCATTCCAAAAAGCTAAATAAAAAAACTTGTTTTTGTCTTGTAACATATAGAGTCCCATTAGAGTCATGGCAGTGCAATTGCACAGCCATTTTGATATCCTAAAATCATCGGTATTTCTTCCTGGATAATACTTCATTTTGGGCTATTTTATCAGTTTCATCAGTTACAATAACCATCTATATAGGAGGTCATAGTAAATTTGAATTTAGTTTAATTTTTTTTATCTCACACATCCAACAACCATCAACAGGGTTCTGATCTACAGATGTAAACGTAAGGGTTGCTAAATTCAAAATGTGAGCCTGTTTGGCAAATCCTCCAGAAATACTTTGATATGTACAATACATTTGCAGGACACATCATTATAGACAGGTGGTTAGACTCACTACATTGGACTAAGTAAGTAAGGATATCACACACAGTGAAAGATCTACTTTATCAAAAATATTTTTCCCTCAACAGTCAGATGCATAGTTTTTCCATGACTATATAACTATAAATATAAAAAAGTCACATTATAGTATGTAGAAAAGTCATAATATAAGTATGCCGAAAAAAAGTAAAACAAATGTTATGTTGAATAAAAAAACTAATTTCCAATGAATCAGAAAAACTTGATCAAACAAAACAATTTCATATGCTGAGGGTAGAAGATGAATTTAGGATTCATACAGCCTGAGGAAAAAAGCTGCTCTGAAGTCTGGTGGTACATAAACTGATGCTTCTGTAACACTTGCCAGACGGCATCAAGAGGAACAGGCAGTGACTCGGGTGGGTATTTCCTTTTATTAATATCTTTTCAGCACTTCGCAGGCAGCTACTCTCACCAGTTTCACCAATGCTCTGGTGATGGTTATCCATGATGTTACTCATGATGCTCCACCTGCTGAAGAGCCCTCTTGTCCTAGAGTATGCACATCCCGTACCAGTCTGCAATGTCTTTCTTTCAACCTACAACTGAACAAACGACCAGTGTAATATGACAGTTCACAGACCAATATCATCTCTCTTTCAATCTACAACTTAACAAACCATCAATATTTAAAAACATATCACTGTTTTTTGATGTTCGGTGTTTAATATATCTATTTTTCTTTTTTATTGACAGTTGTATAAAATATTTTACAGCAAATAGTGAAAATGTAGGCTTCTCCAAAATACGTTGCGTTTACCTGACAGATGTCCAAGAAAGACAGGAGCTGAGGCTCTGACTCCTCCAGTTCCGCTAGCAGGGCTTCCTGGTCTTCCTCGGCGTCCGACTTCAAGCAAAGGGCTCCATCATGTTCATCAGCTCACTAAAGGTTCAGTTTAGTTCAAATCACAACTTAAACAGATACCAGTATGTCTTCTTTATAGTCACCATCATGTCATACACTTGTATTAATACTGTATATATTGAACCAGAGAGGCAGAAACTGAGACTATACAAACCCTGTGTCCGACCCCGCTGGGGCAACAAGGGGCTCCATCTCTGAGGGGAAAATGTCGGGAAAATCAGGAGGCCACCTTGTTGAACTCTGTTGATGTTAAGTCCAAGCAGAAGGATTCATAGTCGTCAAGCAGGTGAGTTAAGCTGCTGACGTCCACAGTGGCTAAAACCTCTGTGTCAGGACCTTGTAACTGGATGGTCTCCATCACACTTGTGTTTGTGGGAGGAGCCTCCACCACGTGAGCCTGTCATTTCAGTTTTCATCCCATTTCACATGAAAACAAGCTGTGATCCTCAGAAATATTGTCTTACCTTGGCGGCCTTGCACCTGTCCCTCTTTCTCTTTCTCTTTACTATACACAAAAAACAAAGACGTTAGGACTTTCCGTCCAACATGAGCTGATAAAAACAAGACTCTTTCAGTGACTTTGCTTCATAAACTCTAGTATTCTGGCGTTAACATGAGTTGTACATACGTAATTGTTGCCGGATGTCCAGTCAGGGTGGCACTGAGCGTGGCGGCGTTTCTCTCCGTCGGCCTGCTGTAGTACTTGGCCTTCTCATCGTTGGACAGAGACTTCCACTGTTAAAAGAGGACAACATTTATGAGAGCGGACTCCCACAAACTGCCACGGTGCATTTGTGTCGTAACAGTTTGCATTAAGAGGTGTTCTCTAGTTATTAGACAATAGGAAAGTTTTTCTTGCTGACAGACTCCTGCTCTCTTTAAAAAAATGAAATTAAAACAAAGTTAGTGGGAGGAAATAACTGATCACGAAAAGACAAATCCTTCTGATAAATAAAAAAAGGTGGTTTGTTGTCCTTTTTTTGTTCAGACCTACAATTAACTCTGACTTTTAACTAGGCAGTGGATACTCCAGTGTTGTTGAAATGTATCAGATCAGTCTGTTCAGCTGCAGCGTCCACCGCTGATGTTCCTGGAAACCATCTGACTAGTTCCACACCTAACGCCGGTCACTTATCCATCCGACCTGTACGGGACACAGACATTTTCATCCCTGTGAAAATCACTTATGCCCTTGGATTACAGTCAAACAATCTGTCTTCTTCACTCGTCACTAAAGTCTGCTCTGCACCTTCAATTTAATCCTTTAGAGTTCAAGAGTGGGAAAGGTTTAGGTTTCATCCACTTCAATATTATGAGCTCTGCTCAGTGTGACAGTTTGGATCGGCTGAAAATCTTTGGTCACACAGATATTGAGGCGTGGTCACTTATGAAAGAGCATGTTTTACTTGTTCTGTATGTTCTTGATGCAGTCGCGGAAGAAACAAATGATTCGTTTGATGCGGTGTTCTGTCGCCGCCATTTTATTTGTCCTGGCCTAGCCGTGTCATAACAAAAGAAATGTTGAACTTGAATGCTGAAGGTAATTGTATTACTCATCATTGTGACCTAACCAAGGTTGGGTGGCCTTGTTAGATAGTGATGGCGAGATGAAGCTTCCTGAAGCATTGAAGCTTTCCATCCAATTGGTTCGCTCATGGGCCGAAGCTTCATGGGGCTTCATTTGCTCTACTGCGCCACCAAGTGGACATACATGTAAAACAGGCAGCGTGATCACAACGACACCTTGGCTTTGGTGTGTGAAGCTTTGAATTTAATAAATTATGTTTGTGACGCCAATACATCAGTTATTAACTTATTAATATTGTGTCTATCTTTATGATATAATGGCGGGGTCAAAATCAAAGGTGGAAACAAATTGGGAAGAGAGTTGTGATGTGACTGTGGGTCAGTGGTTAGATTACCCGTCTTTCAGTCAGAGGATCGGTGTTTCGAGCCTCAGCTCCGCTAGTCCATGTTGATGTGTCCAAGAACTTTTCCACAGTGCTGGGCTTTTTGAGACTATTTTGCCTGCTTTATAAAATACCCTTTCACAGGCACAGATGACGCTGGGGTACAGAGAGGAAGTCCATTGAGTTTCGCTGCCTCTTATGTTTCAAATCGCACGGCAAACCCACGAACCATTTTCTGAATCAGTCACGTGGTACGGCCGGCTCGCGAGGCTTCGAACGTCACCACACACGTCATCGACACAAGCCTCGATACGCGCTTCACCAAAATCTACCTGGATTACTCGACACGCGCATCGAAGCCTCGACACGAAAGGACACATCACTAATTGTTAGACACTGGGTTTTATTTATTTATAGGGCCCTAGTTGTTGTTTCTCACACACTCACGTTGCTTCGTGGTTGTCTTTTATAATGTGGGCCCTTACTAAACTCTTTAATGAATTGTTTGTTGTGCAGTTTCTCCTGTTTTCATATTTTTGTTAGGTTTTTTCCTAATGTTTAAAAAACACTTCTGAAATCTTTCATTTCGAAATGTTTTATCAATACTATATATATATATATATATATATATATATATATATATATATATATATATATATATATATATATATATATATACATATTTAACATTAACACTTTTAATTCAATGAAGCAGTGTCACATGCAAACAAAGTCTAAGTGTTCAGGGGTTTTCTACATATGTGGTCCCCAATTCAAGCTTGATCCTCTGAAGGTAAAGGAGCTTGTTTGGTCCATTCTTCTAAGAAGATGGCAGATTTCCTGTCTAGTCTCAGAGAGCTAGAGAAATCCAAGTCTTCTGATATAAATGTCATCCAGTCTCTAAAGCTGGGAGCCTTTTGGCAAATGTGATGTTTCTTCTCTTTTGGTAAATAAGTTGATTAAGTCCAGTTTTCCAAAGAACTGGCGGATTCCCTATCCAGCCACAGAGATCTGGTGAAAATCCCACTTTCTCTCCTCTGCAGAGCTGCTATTATACTCCACAGACTCAGTGCAGCCCTCCCCTTCTTCTTCACGTGTCAAACCACACAATTCATCCTGTCTCTAAAGTCGACCACAGGAGGTGTTGTGGTCTTATAAGGTAATAATAGTTCCTATTACAGAGGATAGATTATACAATATACAGTAAAGATTATACAACATACAGCGACTTATAGCATTTATGCAGGTTATATATATATATTTTAGACTTTCATATTTTTCTGCGATCATTCAACATAACGAAAACTAAGAAAAGACATCACATTACTGTATTAGCTGCTCTGCACTGGCTTCCTGTATCACATTTAAAATTCTTAACCTACACAAACCCGCACAATTTTGAGCATACTTGTACTTTACTTGAGTCATTCCATTTCATGCCATGTTTACTCCACTACAATGATTCCCTTAGATATTAGACTTTCGGGACATCAGCCAATCAGCGCCACGTCCGTCAGTAGCGCCACGTCAGTCAGTAGCGCAACTGGCAGTAAACAAAAAAAGTGCTCTGGCTGAGGCTCTCGTGAGACTTCCTCTCTATCGTTTGCAGTCCGTGTCGCTCCGTCTGATATAACGCCACAGTCTACATGAGCAGCTGGCAGCCGTTCGGGATCCCGACCTCCTCTGAAAAAAGACCGACATGACGCTGCTGGATGAGCGGATCTGGTCGCTGTTCAAGCGCCACTGGCGGCAAACTCTCACCTACTGGAGCGTGTTCTTCAGCTTCGGCCTGTGCATCGCCTTCCTGGGACCCACCGTCCTGGACCTGAGGTGTCAGACCCAGTCCACGCTGCAGCAGATCACCTGGGTCTTCGTCTCCCAGCAGTTCTTCCTGCTGGTGGGCAGCATCCTGGGGGGTCTCTTCAAGAAGACGTGAGTGCGTTTCAGTGAGCGCTCCTCAGTGTGACAGTGTGCCAATACTCCACCGTGTATTGGCCGTATCAAATCTAAAGGATTGTAATATTCCCATAGTATTCCTCTTATTATTATTATTATTAATAATAATTCATTTTATTTGGATCACCCTTTAACAGTTCGACACACATACCTAACATTGTGTAATCACCTTGATAGGCTTATTATGACTTATCCTCATTTTATGAAAATTGCTTGTCAAAATTATCTCATACTAAAAGGTATGTTTAGGTGGTCGGCTACAGAAAATGAGGCATCATCTCTGTTTTGGGGTCTCAAAGACCCCAGGTGGCTATTTAATATTATTTTGAATATTAATGATATACCTGGCAGGGAAGAAACGGTTTTGTAACAATATATTAAACGATAACATATTAAAAGAAGATTTAAAGTAAATGTTATTGAAAACATGACATTTTGTGATAAAAAAAAGAAGAAGTCTGGTTGGATACGTGAAAACAGCCCTGACCTTGAAGTTGAATACTTGATATGATTTACTAAATGCATGGATTAGAATTATTTAAACTACAACTTTGAGCCTTTTAACTTTGAAGGTTAGACTGGTTTCTAAATTTGACTGACAAATCTTCAATATTCAAATGACAGACTGGTTGTTCCAGGTCTGTGGGCACCCAGTCAACCGCATGCTCTGTTAGATAAAGTAGTTGCATCACATTTCATTTAGCTGACGCTTTTATTCAAAGTGACATTTGCTCTATACACTGTAGACACAGCAGCGGGGAGCAATTAGGGGTTAAGTGTCTTGCTCAAGGACACATCGACTTGGACTAGCAGAGCCGGGGCTCAAACCACCAACCCTCTGATTGAAAGACAGGCACACTAACCACTGAGCCACAGTCGCCACAGTCGCCATAGTTGCCATAGTTGGACTCTCAGGAGAATCATTTCCTTATCCTGGCCCTGAATTTAAAAAAAAATATCGTGTGAAGTTAATTTCAAGGCATTCATTAGCTGTTGAGACATAATCCCTCAAAATAAAAATGGTCAACCTACTGGTGGCGCTCAAAGAGAAGTTAGAAAGTAAGATTAATCATCTGGAAAACATGAATGGCTGTACCTAATTGTGTGCCAGTCTGCTGTCTGCAGTAGATGTTGAGATATTTCATGGGATAATTTGAAAACATTGACCTGCTGGCTGTGCTAGAGTCTGTAGGATTCACTCTCTGCGGACTATGAATGTATGGACAAGATCTCATAGAATCCATGCAATAGCTGTTGAGATATTCAAGTCTGGACTGAAGCAGTGGACCAACAGACGTCTGATGATTACTTCCCGCTACTGACTATTATACGTCCATACATGTAAGGTTTGTACGCAAACCTTGGGATATTATATATATATATTTATAATACGGGTAGATCAAATCAAGCATTCTGATTGGTTGAGAGTGAGTCACGGGGTGTACTTTATTCAGCCATAAAGTACTGTACAGCCTGTTTACATTTAGAGCGTTCCATATCAGTGCGCACTTAAAATAACAGGTAGATTTAAATTGCGCGACCGTTAGTTGTCATTTCAAGCTTGACAGTTAAAAACATGTTTCGTGTAAACTTTGATATTGTCACGTCCGCAGTAACGACTCGCAGACGTTGGTTTCCTTAACTTGCAGGTTTATTGCTTGAGTGTTCACAGTATTGCAACGGGGCTCTTCGCTGACAGTAAGTTAGCTCAAACGGAACAGCTAACAAGCTCACGTAGCATCCCCCACACTAGCATAACGAACGACAACACACACGTCACTTCCTCCCTAACCTAAAGATGAGGAATGAAAAGGGTTTGATCACAAAATCCTGATAATTTCCAGTGAGAGATAACTACGTCGGTAATTTCCCGACGCGAGTTCTCTAAACATCATGGAGGAGAAAAATGACGGAGAAAAGACGGACAGAAGCAGCGAGAGCACTTCTTTACATCGGTGGCTGAGCGTCATCCTCCACCCTGCTTTCAACCGGCCTGGTCAGTAAATCTGCGATTTACTGACCAGGCAGTCAGTTTTATAGTCCCGTATGTGCGTCCCGGGACTATTTTCTCTGTCGCTGAAATGCGATACACAACGTTTTGCCGGCTACAACTATTTTGTGCTGAAAGGCAGCTTACATTACTATTTATAAAGTCGCAGGTACCCGTATTATTAAAGCAATAAGGTACTCGAGGCAGTACTGTGTCTACAATAATGTACAGTTCAAGGGTTTGCCGGCCTTCCGCTGCGCGTCGGGCCTAACAACTCCCTTGAACAGAACATTATTGCACGACACAGTACTGCCTCTCGTACCTTATTGCTTAAATATATATATATATATATATATATATATATATATATATATATATATATAGTATATATATAGTAATGGGATATCATCGGGCTCCCGGTGAAATGTCCCGAACAAACTAAAAGTTATCTGGGACAAGGTCAAAAGCAGAATGAAAGTTGGCAGGAAAGGAGAATACAAGGTGAAGATAATGTGGAGGTGTGGTAAATAAAAGATAATGGGGCTGCATACCATCAAGGTGACTTTACTGCAGCAGCAACAACAAGCTGGAATTTTTTTTGGAGTGACAGTATTGTAAAACGTAAGCGCTGAAAACACGCTTCATAAGAATATAGTTTGTAAGCAAAAGAAGAATCATTCCAACTAAACCTCTGCTTGTGTGAGTGACGGACAGTCTGAATGTACCGCCTGCTGCTGTGGGCCTTGTCTTCCCTCTATGTCTCCTCCAGACTCTCGTCCTCGCTGCTCGCCCTCTTCTCCTGCACTCTCATCATCTCTCTCGTGTTTGCCGTCATACCGCTGTGTAACCATGTGTCGCTGCTGTCTGTCGCCATGGCGATTGCCGGCTTTGCCATGGGGGTGATCGACACGATTGCCAACCTCCAGCTGGTGAAGCTGTACCAGAAGGACTCCGCCATCTTCCTGCAGGTCAGAGGAGCTGTTTATGCGTGTGTTCCTGTACTGCTCAATAGAAATTGTTCGAGGATGTTCCTGCGTGTGCGTGTGGAGCAATACAAATCTACGCAATCACATATTTTAAGTTCCTTCTGGTTAATTGACCCATTGGACAATGGGTCACATGACTGTGTGATAATGTGTGATGACCTCTATAGCCTTTTTTTTAGCACGTTGAGTTGGTTGACTATACTGTTTGGCCCTCATCCGTTTTGTATTCTGTATACTTTGTTGCAAATACTTTAAAGTATAAATACCATATTTAATATTATGTTGTCCGATTAGTTTTGGTCTACGTATAACAATGGTTGTAATTATATTCCACTAATGTCTGCACTGAAAGCATACACTAACGTATCCGTCCATGTCTCACTCGTAGGCCTTGCATTTATTCATAGGCCTAGGAGCTCTGGTCAGCCCCCTGGTGGCCGATCCTTTTCTGGCAGAGGACTCCTGTGTCCTGGGGGCCAACTGGACCGCCAACTCGTCCTCTCCCTCCGACCTACAGCACCTCCGCAGCAGCCAGGCCGGGCGTGGAGCGGTGATCGGCAACATCTCCCAGTATCCTTTGCACACCGAGGGTATGGTCGTCACCCGGGTGTCCTACGCTTTCTGGATCATGGCTCTTATCAATGTGAGTTCTTGTCAATACTACTTGTGTAATGTGATTGATGACACAGAAATGTGCACACCAATCTCTAGCATAAGTATAAATTTGCCTCAAATGTGTGTCACTTGTAAATGGGTAAAAGACAGTGACGGTGAGTAAAGATTACTCACGACATACAGCATCCTGACATTAAGAGTTTCTTCTGCTGAGAATTACGAATGATTTCTCTGTCCAGTTTGCAAGTTTTGCCACTAATGGATGGTTACAGTCACTCCCACAAGTGATTTTCTATCATGAGTCTTTCATGTGTTTCAGCATCGGATTTGGCTATAAACTGTAAAAGCTGAGGCTCTGCTTCTGCTCTAGGTGTGTGGTTATGATAAATAGTTCAAATATGTGCAAGTGTTTTCACTGTAACATTTTAATGGCAACGTGTCAATTTTTTTCAAACATTCATTTGCACATTGCTGTATAATCATTTGAAGATATAGATGGCTTCTTGGACCTGGAGGCCAAACTAAGCAACATAATCATGGAGCAAAATCATACAGTTTAGGCATCCCATGACAGGTTTTTCCACGCAGTGTTTGTACAATTACTTGTGTCACTTACCATAATGGGAAGAAAATGCTCAAATGTCATTTCTGAACAACGCTACTGATCTTCATAGCCACTCAAAATGTTGTCTTAGTTTTCAGGTTTGTTATTCTTTTTTGCATTTCTTCAGATGGCCATAGGCCTCAATGTTGGCTCTCAGATAAAGCAATAAGCTCCCACCTCAGTACAAATAACCACTGCGTTCTTCTGTTTGAACTCGATCTGTTTCAAGCAGAGGAAGAGATAAGATGGTTGTGGATTCTTCTTTTATGAGGGGAGGGTAACAATTTGAATCTGCTGACAGGATGTGTTGACTGTTAACCGTGGTTAACAATTAGCCTCTCTGTGTGTGTGTGTGTGTGTGTGTGTGTGTGTGTGTGTGTGTGTGTGTGTGTGTGTATCCTGGAAGCTCCCAGTGCCAGCAGCAGTGCTCACTTTGATGTACCACGAGAGACTGCTGCATTGCTCCAGCAACAGTCCACGTCTGATCGACAGAGAGTCTGTGTCCAGCACCAGCCCCACCGGTGACAGTGGTCAAGATAATGCATGTGTGCTTGTGATCAACTACATTCAAATGAAAGGACCAACCTCAGTATCCCTCTCTGTCCAGGTCATGGAAGTTGGTTTGGTTGCTGCAATCTTGCCAAACTCTGGGGCCGGCCTGCTTCTTTCTTCATTCTCCACGCACTGGGTGGGGCCATCGTCTTCATCACTGATGGGATTATAGTGAGACTTCCAGTTTACATTACATTACATTTTATTTAGCTGACGCTTTTAACCAAAGCGACTTCAGTGCATTCAATAATGAGTACAAACTAAGAACAACAAGAATCAAGAAAGCACAATTTCTTCAAGAAAGCCAAACTACAAAGTGCTATAAGTAAGAAGAGATGTGTTTTTAGTTTGCGGCGGAAGATGTAGAGACTTTCTGCTGTCCTTTCTACTTACACAACACACATGAAAACAAAAGCACTTAACACAATACCAGGGTGTGCTGTGGGCACAGAGGGAGAGGAGTGAGGCCTAGATACTGTGTGAGGTCAAATGGTGCATGGTGGTGTTCTAAAAACAAGAGGTTGGTAGTTTTTTGTAGTTTGGCTGCTGATTTGACACATTTACCACAACAGCCAGAAGTCGGAATTGCGCACAATTGCTACAATTTGGATTTAAGAAATTGCACTCCTTCTCTCTCCTGCCCACATTGTCAGACTTGAAAAAAACTCATGCTTTGTTTGTTGTGCTGCAGGGCTCCTATTCTGGATTTGTCTACACCTACGCAGTGTCCCCTCCTCTGCTGATGGGTCATAAGACAGCTGGCTATCTGGACAGTACATTCTGGGCCTCCATCACAGTAGGAAGACTGGCTTTCATCTATCTGTCCTACAGATACACAGCACCCAGGCTGCTCACCATCAGTCTGGTACGAACATATACTTAAAGGACAACTCCACCCGCGAGTGAATACAGTAGTTGATATAACAGGGCTGAAACAATAGAGCTCAAAAGATGAGCAAAAGGTTTTTCCAACAATTAATTGTGTGTCACACAGTACAGCTGTTGTATGATAGTTCTAACCAAATATTTGAACTGGGTGGTAGTGCATATGACAGAATCTTTCAGAGTATCTCTAACAACAAGATATTTAAGTCAAACGATTCTGCTTTGTCATGCTCGACATCTGATAGGCAGTTTAAGGACAACAGTCTAGGATCATCTACTGAGTTTTTCTGTCTGTCTTTGAATACATTGATAAGTAAATGTAGTTGTGGCTTTTGTCTACTCAATTCCAGCACCAACTGTTACAGAGCTCTGCCCTCTAGTGTTCTGAAAGGAAAATTGTCCCTCTAGATCAGAGGTGGGCAAACTACGGCCCGCGGGCCGGATACGGCCCGCCGAGTATTATAATTATTATAACATTAAAAAAATATATTAAAAAAAAGTTATTAAAAAAATATATTAAAAAAAAGTTTTTTATTTTAAATAATTATAAGTTATAGTAAAGACCGCTGTAGCGCTTCTCCGTTCCCAAGTTCAGTTTCCCGAAGCACGATGACCAGCGTTGATGTTTCTTCATGCTTATTTATTGCACAGCGCTCTTTTAGGCTTTTCGTGTGTGCAGCGGCTGTCATTCAGACGCTGTTGTGGGACTACGGATAATATTATGAACCCAGACACCACGGAGTTTGATGTTTCCGACGTATGTGGAGTTTACACAACAAGTATAAAGCAGAACTGGTGGTTATTTCCAAGGTGGATGGCAGAATCGGTATCCGTTTTACGGAGATAAGACCGGCGCAGTTCCTGGAGGAGTCGGAGAAATTCACCGAGCTGTGTGCGGCTACGGATAATATTATGAACCCAAACACAAGGGTGTTTCATGTTCCGACATGTTTGGGACTTCCACAACAAGTATAAAGCGAAACTAGTGGTTATTTATTCCATAATCGATACCGGAAAAGACAGCTCTTTTTCACGGAGAGACCCGACGGCGATAAGCCACGCCCCCTTTGTCAAACACTCTCCATCCATCTGATACTGGCCCGGCCCGTCTGTCAAATTTTTTAATTCAATGTGGCCCCTGAGCCAAAAAGTTTGCCCACCCCTGCTCTAGATGGTGAAATTAACACAGTTTTGCTGCGACTGTTTGCTATGAGCATTTGCATGTGTTTTTCTTTTGATGGACTGAGCAACAATTCAGAAAACACAATTGTATAGAAAACATTGACAAATCATGAGGGCAAAGTGTGCTCATATCCAATCTTGAGTGGAGGAGCCATTGTAAAAATGAAGAACTCCCTCTCCTTTTGGTTGTTCCCTAAGATTGTACCGAAATTGGCAATTCCCTGAAAGGTATTGACGTTTTTTCAGAATGTTTTATATTCTGGCTGTATGCCACTTTGGTCTTAGTTTTTGTGCCGAAATAGCTGAGTTGGGAGAGGGTTAGACTGAAGATCTAAATGTCCCTGGTTCGATCCCGGGTTTCGGTAGCTGAAGGCTGTATTTTGGGGCAGTTGTGCCTTGATGCTTAGAAAACGCTTATTCACAGCAGTCTGATGCAATTCAGTTGCTTCCCAGAGTGCTCACCCTCAGGTTGACTGCTCTATGGAGACTTCATTGTTGGATTGTCTTGCATAAAAAAACTGAAGGTAAGCTAGTACGATGCTAGGCAACATTGCGAGAGCTATTTCATGAATTACCGAAAATGGCAATTCCCTGAAAGGTATTGACATTTTTTCAGAATGTTTTATATTCTGGCTGTATGCCACTTTGGTCTTAGTTTTTGTGCCGAAATAGCTCAGTTGGGAGAGCGTTAGACTGAAGATCTAAATGTCCCTAGTTCGATCCCGGGTTTCGGCAGCTGAATGCTGTATTTTGGGGGCGTTGTGCCTTGATGCTTAGAAAACGCTTATTCACAGCAGTCTGATGCAATTCAGTTGCTTCCCAGAGTGCTCACCCTCAGGTTGACTGCTCTATGGAAACTTCAGTGTTGGATTGTCTTGCATAAAAAAACTGAAGGTAAGCTAGTACGATGCTAGGCAACATTGCGAGAGCTATTTCATGAATTACCGAAAATGGCAATTCCCTGAAAGGTATTGACATTTTTTCAGAATGTTTTATATTCTGGCTGTATGCCACTTTGGTCTTAGTTTTTGTGCCGAAATAGCTCAGTTGGGAGAGCGTTAGACTGAAGATCTAAATGTCCCTGGTTCGATCCCGGGTTTCGGCAGCTGAAGGCTGTATTTTGGGGCCGTTGTGCCTTGATGCTTAGAAAACGCTTATTCACAGCAGTCTGATGCAATTCAGTTGCTTCCCAGAGTGCTCACCCTCAGGTTGACTGCTCTATGGAGACTTCAGTGTTGGATTGTCTTGCATAAAAAAACTGAAGGTAAGCTAGTACGATGCTAGGCAACATTGCGAGAGCTATTTCATGAATTACCGAAAATGGCAATTCCCTGAAAGGTATTGACATTTTTTCAGAAAGTTTCATATTCTGGCTGTATGCCACTTTGGTCTTAGTTTTTGTGCCGAAATAGCTCAGTTGGGAGAGCGTTAGACTGAAGATCTAAATGTCCCTGGTTCGATCCCGGGTTTCGGCAGCTGGAAGCTGTATTTTGGGAACATTGTGCCTTGATGTTTAACATGTCTGATTCCATTCAATTGCTTCCCAAAGTGATCCCCCTCAGGGCTCTATGGAGACAACAAAAGTAGCTGTTCCCTCAAATGTCCAGCAATTGTTCACAGACTTTTTTTATTCCGCCTGCGTGCCACTAGGACCACTGTGCTTGTGCCGAAATAGCTCAGTTGGGAGAGCGTTAGACTGAAGATCTAAATGTCCCTAGTTAGATCCCGGGTTTCGGCAGCTGAAGGCTGTATTTTGGGGGCGTTGTGCCTTGATGCTTAGAAAACGCTTATTCACAGCAGTCTGATGCAATTCAGTTGCTTCCCAGAGTGCTCACCCTCAGGTTGACTGCTCTATGGAAACTTCAGTGTTGGATTGTCTTGCAAAAAAAAACTGAAGGTAAGCTAGTACGATGCTAGGCAACATTGCGAGAGCTATTTCATGAATTACCGAAAATGGCAATTCCCTGAAAGGTATTGACATTTTTTCAGAATGTTTTATATTCTGGCTGTATGCCACTTTGGTCTTAGTTTTTGTGCCGAAATAGCTCAGTTGGGAGAGCGTTAGACTGAAGATCTAAATGTCCCTGGTTCGATCCCGGGTTTCGGCAGCTGAAGGCTGTATTTTGGGGCCGTTGTGCCTTGATGCTTAGAAAACGCTTATTCACAGCAGTCTGATGCAATTCAGTTGCTTCCCAGAGTGCTCACCCTCAGGTTGACTGCTCTATGGAGACTTCAGTGTTGGATTGTCTTGCATAAAAAAACTGAAGGTAAGCTAGTACGATGCTAGGCAACATTGCGAGAGCTATTTCATGAATTACCGAAAATGGCAATTCCCTGAAAGGTATTGACATTTTTTCAGAAAGTTTCATATTCTGGCTGTATGCCACTTTGGTCTTAGTTTTTGTGCCGAAATAGCTCAGTTGGGAGAGCGTTAGACTGAAGATCTAAATGTCCCTGGTTCGATCCCGGGTTTCGGCAGCTGGAAGCTGTATTTTGGGAACATTGTGCCTTGATGTTTAACATGTCTGATTCCATTCAATTGCTTCCCAAAGTGATCCCCCTCAGGGCTCTATGGAGACAACAAAAGTAGCTGTTCCCTCAAATGTCCAGCAATTGTTCACAGACTTTTTTTATTCCGCCTGCGTGCCACTAGGACCACTGTGCTTGTGCCGAAATAGCTCAGTTGGGAGAGCGTTAGACTGAAGATCTAAATGTCCCTAGTTCGATCCCGGGTTTCGGCAGCTGAATGCTGTATTTTGGGGGCGTTGTGCCTTGATGCTTAGAAAACGCTTATTCACAGCAGTCTGATGCAATTCAGTTGCTTCCCAGAGTGCTCACCCTCAGGTTGACTGCTCTATGGAAACTTCAGTGTTGGATTGTCTTGCAAAAAAAAACTGAAGGTAAGCTAGTACGATGCTAGGCAACATTGCGAGAGCTATTTCATGAATTACCGAAAATGGCAATTCCCTGAAAGGTATTGACATTTTTTCAGAATGTTTTATATTCTGGCTGTATGCCACTTTGGTCTTAGTTTTTGTGCCGAAATAGCTCAGTTGGGAGAGCGTTAGACTGAAGATCTAAATGTCCCTGGTTCGATCCCGGGTTTCGGCAGCTGAAGGCTGTATTTTGGGGCCGTTGTGCCTTGATGCTTAGAAAACGCTTATTCACAGCAGTCTGATGCAATTCAGTTGCTTCCCAGAGTGCTCACCCTCAGGTTGACTGCTCTATGGAGACTTCAGTGTTGGATTGTCTTGCATAAAAAAACTGAAGGTAAGCTAGTACGATGCTAGGCAACATTGCGAGAGCTATTTCATGAATTACCGAAAATGGCAATTCCCTGAAAGGTATTGACATTTTTTCAGAAAGTTTCATATTCTGGCTGTATGCCACTTTGGTCTTAGTTTTTGTGCCGAAATAGCTCAGTTGGGAGAGCGTTAGACTGAAGATCTAAATGTCCCTGGTTCGATCCCGGGTTTCGGCAGCTGGAAGCTGTATTTTGGGAACATTGTGCCTTGATGTTTAACATGTCTGATTCCATTCAATTGCTTCCCAAAGTGATCCCCCTCAGGGCTCTATGGAGACAACAAAAGTAGCTGTTCCCTAAAAATGTCCAGCAATTGTTCACAGACTTTTTTTATTCCGCCTGCGTGCCACTAGGACCACTGTGCTTGTGCCGAAATAGCTCAGTTGGGAGAGCGTTAGACTGAAGATCTAAATGTCCCTGGTTCGATCCCGGGTTTCGGCAGCTGGAAGCTGTATTTTGGGAACATTGTGCCTTGATGTTTAACATGTCTGATTCCATTCAATTGCTTCCCAAAGTGATCCCCCTCAGGGCTCTATGGAGACAACAAAAGTAGCTGTTCCCTCAAATGTCCAGCAATTGTTCACAGACTTTTTTTATTCCGCCTGCGTGCCACTAGGACCACTGTGCTTGTGCCGAAATAGCTCAGTTGGGAGAGCGTTAGACTGAAGATCTAAATGTCCCTAGTTCGATCCCGGGTTTCGGCAGCTGAATGCTGTATTTTGGGGGCGTTGTGCCTTGATGCTTAGAAAACGCTTATTCACAGCAGTCTGATGCAATTCAGTTGCTTCCCAGAGTGCTCACCCTCAGGTTGACTGCTCTATGGAAACTTCAGTGTTGGATTGTCTTGCAAAAAAAAACTGAAGGTAAGCTAGTACGATGCTAGGCAACATTGCGAGAGCTATTTCATGAATTACCGAAAATGGCAATTCCCTGAAAGGTATTGACATTTTTTCAGAATGTTTTATATTCTGGCTGTATGCCACTTTGGTCTTAGTTTTTGTGCCGAAATAGCTCAGTTGGGAGAGCGTTAGACTGAAGATCTAAATGTCCCTGGTTCGATCCCGGGTTTCGGCAGCTGAAGGCTGTATTTTGGGGCCGTTGTGCCTTGATGCTTAGAAAACGCTTATTCACAGCAGTCTGATGCAATTCAGTTGCTTCCCAGAGTGCTCACCCTCAGGTTGACTGCTCTATGGAGACTTCAGTGTTGGATTGTCTTGCATAAAAAAACTGAAGGTAAGCTAGTACGATGCTAGGCAACATTGCGAGAGCTATTTCATGAATTACCGAAAATGGCAATTCCCTGAAAGGTATTGACATTTTTTCAGAAAGTTTCATATTCTGGCTGTATGCCACTTTGGTCTTAGTTTTTGTGCCGAAATAGCTCAGTTGGGAGAGCGTTAGACTGAAGATCTAAATGTCCCTGGTTCGATCCCGGGTTTCGGCAGCTGAAGGCTGTATTTTGGGGCCGTTGTGACTTGATGCTTAGAAAACGCTTATTCACAGCAGTCTGATGCAATTCAGTTGCTTCCCAGAGTGCTCACCCTCAGGTTGACTGCTCTATGGAGACTTCAGTGTTGGATTGTCTTGCATAAAAAAACTGAAGGTAAGCTAGTACGATGCTAGGCAACATTGCGAGAGCTATTTCATGAATTACCGAAAATGGCAATTCCCTGAAAGGTATTGACATTTTTTCAGAAAGTTTCATATTCTGGCTGTATGCCACTTTGGTCTTAGTTTTTGTGCCGAAATAGCTCAGTTGGGAGAGCGTTAGACTGAAGATCTAAATGTCCCTGGTTCGATCCCGGGTTTCGGCAGCTGGAAGCTGTATTTTGGGAACATTGTGCCTTGATGTTTAACATGTCTGATTCCATTCAATTGCTTCCCAAAGTGATCCCCCTCAGGGCTCTATGGAGACAACAAAAGTAGCTGTTCCCTAAAAATGTCCAGCAATTGTTCACAGACTTTTTTTATTCCACCTGCGTGCCACTAGGACCACTGTGCTTGTGCCGAAATAGCTCAGTTGGGAGAGCGTTAGACTGAAGATCTAAATGTCCCTGGTTCGATCCCGGGTTTCGGCAGCTGGAAGCTGTATTTTGGGAACATTGTGCCTTGATGTTTAAAATGTCTGATTCCATTCAATTGCTTCCCAAAGTGATCCCCCTCAGGGCTCTATGGAGACAACAAAAGTAGCTGTTCCCTCAAATGTCCAGCAATTGTTCACAGACTTTTTTTATTCCGCCTGCGTGCCACTAGGACCACTGTGCTTGTGCCGAAATAGCTCAGTTGGGAGAGCGTTAGACTGAAGATCTAAATGTCCCTAGTTCGATCCCGGGTTTCGGCAGCTGAATGCTGTATTTTGGGGGCGTTGTGCCTTGATGCTTAGAAAACGCTTATTCACAGCAGTCTGATGCAATTCAGTTGCTTCCCAGAGTGCTCACCCTCAGGTTGACTGCTCTATGGAAACTTCAGTGTTGGATTGTCTTGCAAAAAAAAACTGAAGGTAAGCTAGTACGATGCTAGGCAACATTGCGAGAGCTATTTCATGAATTACCGAAAATGGCAATTCCCTGAAAGGTATTGACATTTTTTCAGAATGTTTTATATTCTGGCTGTATGCCACTTTGGTCTTAGTTTTTGTGCCAAAATAGCTCAGTTGGGAGAGCGTTAGACTGAAGATCTAAATGTCCCTGGTTCGATCCCGGGTTTCGGCAGCTGAAGGCTGTATTTTGGGGCCGTTGTGCCTTGATGCTTAGAAAACGCTTATTCACAGCAGTCTGATGCAATTCAGTTGCTTCCCAGAGTGCTCACCCTCAGGTTGACTGCTCTATGGAGACTTCAGTGTTGGATTGTCTTGCATAAAAAAACTGAAGGTAAGCTAGTACGATGCTAGGCAACATTGCGAGAGCTATTTCATGAATTACCGAAAATGGCAATTCCCTGAAAGGTATTGACATTTTTTCAGAAAGTTTCATATTCTGGCTGTATGCCACTTTGGTCTTAGTTTTTGTGCCGAAATAGCTCAGTTGGGAGAGCGTTAGACTGAAGATCTAAATGTCCCTGGTTCGATCCCGGGTTTCGGCAGCTGGAAGCTGTATTTTGGGAACATTGTGCCTTGATGTTTAACATGTCTGATTCCATTCAATTGCTTCCCAAAGTGATCCCCCTCAGGGCTCTATGGAGACAACAAAAGTAGCTGTTCCCTAAAAATGTCCAGCAATTGTTCACAGACTTTTTTTATTCCGCCTGCGTGCCACTAGGACCACTGTGCTTGTGCCGAAATAGCTCAGTTGGGAGAGCGTTAGACTGAAGATCTAAATGTCCCTGGTTCGATCCCGGGTTTCGGCAGCTGGAAGCTGTATTTTGGGAACATTGTGCCTTGATGTTTAACATGTCTGATTCCATTCAATTGCTTCCCAAAGTGATCCCCCTCAGGGCTCTATGGAGACAACAAAAGTAGCTGTTCCCTCAAATGTCCAGCAATTGTTCACAGACTTTTTTTATTCCGCCTGCGTGCCACTAGGACCACTGTGCTTGTGCCGAAATAGCTCAGTTGGGAGAGCGTTAGACTGAAGATCTAAATGTCCCTAGTTCGATCCCGGGTTTCGGCAGCTGAATGCTGTATTTTGGGGGCGTTGTGCCTTGATGCTTAGAAAACGCTTATTCACAGCAGTCTGATGCAATTCAGTTGCTTCCCAGAGTGCTCACCCTCAGGTTGACTGCTCTATGGAAACTTCAGTGTTGGATTGTCTTGCAAAAAAAAACTGAAGGTAAGCTAGTACGATGCTAGGCAACATTGCGAGAGCTATTTCATGAATTACCGAAAATGGCAATTCCCTGAAAGGTATTGACATTTTTTCAGAATGTTTTATATTCTGGCTGTATGCCACTTTGGTCTTAGTTTTTGTGCCGAAATAGCTCAGTTGGGAGAGCGTTAGACTGAAGATCTAAATGTCCCTGGTTCGATCCCGGGTTTCGGCAGCTGAAGGCTGTATTTTGGGGCCGTTGTGCCTTGATGCTTAGAAAACGCTTATTCACAGCAGTCTGATGCAATTCAGTTGCTTCCCAGAGTGCTCACCCTCAGGTTGACTGCTCTATGGAGACTTCAGTGTTGGATTGTCTTGCATAAAAAAACTGAAGGTAAGCTAGTACGATGCTAGGCAACATTGCGAGAGCTATTTCATGAATTACCGAAAATGGCAATTCCCTGAAAGGTATTGACATTTTTTCAGAAAGTTTCATATTCTGGCTGTATGCCACTTTGGTCTTAGTTTTTGTGCCGAAATAGCTCAGTTGGGAGAGCGTTAGACTGAAGATCTAAATGTCCCTGGTTCGATCCCGGGTTTCGGCAGCTGGAAGCTGTATTTTGGGAACATTGTGCCTTGATGTTTAACATGTCTGATTCCATTCAATTGCTTCCCAAAGTGATCCCCCTCAGGGCTCTATGGAGACAACAAAAGTAGCTGTTCTCTCAAATGTCCAGCAATTGTTCACAGACTTTTTTTATTCCGCCTGCGTGCCACTAGGACCACTGTGCTTGTGCCGAAATAGCTCAGTTGGGAGAGCGTTAGACTGAAGATCTAAATGTCCCTGGTTCGATCCCGGGTTTCGGCAGCTGGAAGCTGTATTTTGGGAACATTGTGCCTTGATGTTTAACATGTCTGATTCCATTCAATTGCTTCCCAAAGTGATCCCCCTCAGGGCTCTATGGAGACAACAAAAGTAGCTGTTCCCTCAAATGTCCAGCAATTGTTCACAGACTTTTTTTATTCCGTCTGCGTGCCACTAGGACCACTGTGCTTGTGCCGAAATAGCTCAGTTGGGAGAGCGTTAGACTGAAGATCTAAATGTCCCTAGTTCGATCCCGGGTTTCGGCAGCTGAATGCTGTATTTTGGGGGCGTTGTGCCTTGATGCTTAGAAAACGCTTATTCACAGCAGTCTGATGCAATTCAGTTGCTTCCCAGAGTGCTCACCCTCAGGTTGACTGCTCTATGGAAACTTCAGTGTTGGATTGTCTTGCAAAAAAAAACTGAAGGTAAGCTAGTACGATGCTAGGCAACATTGCGAGAGCTATTTCATGAATTACCGAAAATGGCAATTCCCTGAAAGGTATTGACATTTTTTCAGAATGTTTTATATTCTGGCTGTATGCCACTTTGGTCTTAGTTTTTGTGCCGAAATAGCTCAGTTGGGAGAGCGTTAGACTGAAGATCTAAATGTCCCTGGTTCGATCCCGGGTTTCGGCAGCTGAAGGCTGTATTTTGGGGCCGTTGTGCCTTGATGCTTAGAAAACGCTTATTCACAGCAGTCTGATGCAATTCAGTTGCTTCCCAGAGTGCTCACCCTCAGGTTGACTGCTCTATGGAGACTTCAGTGTTGGATTGTCTTGCATAAAAAAACTGAAGGTAAGCTAGTACGATGCTAGGCAACATTGCGAGAGCTATTTCATGAATTACCGAAAATGGCAATTCCCTGAAAGGTATTGACATTTTTTCAGAAAGTTTCATATTCTGGCTGTATGCCACTTTGGTCTTAGTTTTTGTGCCGAAATAGCTCAGTTGGGAGAGCGTTAGACTGAAGATCTAAATGTCCCTGGTTCGATCCCGGGTTTCGGCAGCTGGAAGCTGTATTTTGGGAACATTGTGCCTTGATGTTTAACATTGTCTGATTCCATTCAATTGCTTCCCAAAGTGATCCCCCTCAGGGCTCTATGGAGACAACAAAAGTAGCTGTTCCCTAAAAATGTCCAGCAATTGTTCACAGACTTTTTTTATTCCGCCTGCGTGCCACTAGGACCACTGTGCTTGTGCCGAAATAGCTCAGTTGGGAGAGCGTTAGACTGAAGATCTAAATGTCCCTGGTTCGATCCCGGGTTTCGGCAGCTGGAAGCTGTATTTTGGGAACATTGTGCCTTGATGTTTAACATGTCTGATTCCATTCAATTGCTTCCCAAAGTGATCCCCCTCAGGGCTCTATGGAGACAACAAAAGTAGCTGTTCCCTCAAATGTCCAGCAATTGTTCACAGACTTTTTTTATTCCGCCTGCGTGCCACTAGGACCACTGTGCTTGTGCCGAAATAGCTCAGTTGGGAGAGCGTTAGACTGAAGATCTAAATGTCCCTAGTTCGATCCCGGGTTTCGGCAGCTGAATGCTGTATTTTGGGGGCGTTGTGCCTTGATGCTTAGAAAACGCTTATTCACAGCAGTCTGATGCAATTCAGTTGCTTCCCAGAGTGCTCACCCTCAGGTTGACTGCTCTATGGAAACTTCAGTGTTGGATTGTCTTGCAAAAAAAACTGAAGGTAAGCTAGTACGATGCTAGGCAACATTGCGAGAGCTATTTCATGAATTACCGAAAATGGCAATTCCCTGAAAGGTATTGACATTTTTTCAGAATGTTTTATATTCTGGCTGTATGCCACTTTGGTCTTAGTTTTTGTGCCGAAATAGCTCAGTTGGGAGAGCGTTAGACTGAAGATCTAAATGTCCCTGGTTCGATCCCGGGTTTCGGCAGCTGAAGGCTGTATTTTGGGGCCGTTGTGCCTTGATGCTTAGAAAACGCTTATTCACAGCAGTCTGATGCAATTCAGTTGCTTCCCAGAGTGCTCACCCTCAGGTTGACTGCTCTATGGAGACTTCAGTGTTGGATTGTCTTGCATAAAAAAACTGAAGGTAAGCTAGTACGATGCTAGGCAACATTGCGAGAGCTATTTCATGAATTACCGAAAATGGCAATTCCCTGAAAGGTATTGACATTTTTTCAGAAAGTTTCATATTCTGGCTGTATGCCACTTTGGTCTTAGTTTTTTGTGCCGAAATAGCTCAGTTGGGAGAGCGTTAGACTGAAGATCTAAATGTCCCTGGTTCGATCCCGGGTTTCGGCAGCTGGAAGCTGTATTTTGGGAACATTGTGCCTTGATGTTTAACATGTCTGATTCCATTCAATTGCTTCCCAAAGTGATCCCCCTCAGGGCTCTATGGAGACAACAAAAGTAGCTGTTCTCTCAAATGTCCAGCAATTGTTCACAGACTTTTTTTATTCCGCCTGCGTGCCACTAGGACCACTGTGCTTGTGCCGAAATAGCTCAGTTGGGAGAGCGTTAGACTGAAGATCTAAATGTCCCTGGTTCGATCCGGGTTTCGGCAGCTGAAGGCTGTATTTTGGGGCCGTTGTGCCTTGATGCTTAGAAAACGCTTATTCACAGCAGTCTGATGCAATTCAGTTGCTTCCCAGAGTGCTCACCCTCAGGTTGACTGCTCTATGGAGACTTCAGTGTGGATTGTCTTGCATAAAAAAACTGAAGGTAAGCTAGTACGATGCTAGGCAACATTGCGAGAGCTATTTCATGAATTACCGAAAATGGCAATTCCCTGAAAGGTATTGACATTTTTTCAGAAAGTTTCATATTCTGGCTGTATGCCACTTTGGTCTTAGTTTTTGTGCCGAAATAGCTCAGTTGGGAGAGCGTTAGACTGAAGATCTAAATGTCCCTGGTTCGATCCCGAGTTTCGGCAGCTGGAAGCTGTATTTTGGGAACATTGTGCCTTGATGTTTAACATGTCTGATTCCATTCAATTGCTTCCCAAAGTGATCCCCCTCAGGGCTCTATGGAGACAACAAAAGTAGCTGTTCCCTAAAAATGTCCAGCAATTGTTCACAGACTTTTTTTATTCCGCCTGCGTGCCACTAGGACCACTGTGCTTGTGCCGAAATAGCTCGGTTGGGAGAGCGTTAGACTGAAGATCTAAATGTCCCTGGTTCGATCCCGGGTTTCGGCAGCTGGAAGCTGTATTTTGGGAACATTGTGCCTTGATGTTTAACATGTCTGATTCCATTCAATTGCTTCCCAAAGTGATCCCCCTCAGGGCTCTATGGAGACAACAAAAGTAGCTGTTCCCTCAAATGTCCAGCAATTGTTCACAGACTTTTTTTATTCCGCCTGCGTGCCACTAGGACCACTGTGCTTGTGCCGAAATAGCTCAGTTGGAGAGCGTTAGACTGAAGATCTAAATGTCCCTAGTTCGATCCCGGGTTCGGCAGCTGAATGCTGTATTTTGGGGGCGTTGTGCCTTGATGCTTAGAAAACGCTTATTCACAGCAGTCTGATGCAATTCAGTTGCTTCCCAGAGTGCTCACCCTCAGGTTGACTGCTCTATGGAAACTTCAGTGTTGGATTGTCTTGCAAAAAAAAACTGAAGGTAAGCTAGTACGATGCTAGGCAACATTGCGAGAGCTATTTCATGAATTACCGAAAATGGCAATTCCCTGAAAGGTATTGACATTTTTTCAGAATGTTTTATATTCTGGCTGTATGCCACTTTGGTCTTAGTTTTTGTGCCGAAATAGCTCAGTTGGGAGAGCGTTAGACTGAAGATCTAAATGTCCCTGGTTCGATCCCGGGTTTCGGCAGCTGAAGGCTGTATTTTGGGGCCGTTGTGCCTTGATGCTTAGAAAACGCTTATTCACAGCAGTCTGATGCAATTCAGTTGCTCCCAGAGTGCTCACCCTCAGGTTGACTGCTCTATGGAGACTTCAGTGTTGGATTGTCTTGCATAAAAAAACTGAAGGTAAGCTAGTACGATGCTAGGCAACATTGCGAGAGCTATTTCATGAATTACCGAAAATGGCAATTCCCTGAAAGGTATTGACATTTTTTCAGAAAGTTTCATATTCTGGCTGTATGCCACTTTGGTCTTAGTTTTTGTGCCGAAATAGCTCAGTTGGGAGAGCGTTAGACTGAAGATCTAAATGTCCCTGGTTCGATCCCGGGTTTCGGCAGCTGGAAGCTGTATTTTGGGAACATTGTGCCTTGATGTTTAACATGTCTGATTCCATTCAATTGCTTCCCAAAGTGATCCCCCTCAGGGCTCTATGGAGACAACAAAAGTAGCTGTTCCCTCAAATGTCCAGCAATTGTTCACAGACTTTTTTTATTCCGCCTGCGTGCCACTAGGACCACTGTGCTTGTGCCGAAATAGCTCAGTTGGGAGAGCGTTAGACTGAAGATCTAAATGTCCCTTCGATCCCGGGTTTCGGCAGCTGGAAGCTGTATTTTGGGAACATTGTGCCTTGATGTTTAACATGTCTGATTCCATTCAATTGCTTCCCAAAGTGATCCCCCTCAGGGCTCTATGGAGACAACAAAAGTAGCTGTTCCAGCAATTGTTCACAGACTTTTTTTATTCCGCCTGCGTGCCACTAGGACCACTGTGCTTGTGCCGAAATAGCTCAGTTGGGAGAGCGTTAGACTGAAGATCTAAATGTCCCTGGTTCGATCCAGGGTTTCGGCAGCTGAAGGCTGTATTTGGGGCCGTTGTGCCTTGATGCTTAGAAAACGCTTATTCACAGCAGTCTGATGCAATTCAGTTGCTTCCCAGAGTGCTCACCCTCAGGTTGACTGCTCTATGGAAACTTCAGTGTTGGATTGTCTTGCAAAAAAAAACTGAAGGTAAGCTAGTACGATGCTAGGCAACATTGCGAGAGCTATTTCATGAATTACCGAAAATGGCAATTCCCTGAAAGGTATTGACATTTTTTCAGAAGTTTCATATTCTGGCTGTATGCCACTTTGGTCTTAGTTTTTGTGCCGAAATAGCTCAGTTGGGAGAGCGTTAGACTGAAGATCTAAATGTCCCTGGTTCGATCCCGGGTTTCGGCAGCTGGAAGCTGAGCTGGAAGCTGTATTTTGGGAACATTGTGCCTTGATGTTTAACATGTCTGATTCCATTCAATTGCTTCCCAAAGTGATCCCCCTCAGGGCTCTATGGAGACAACAAAAGTAGCTGTTCCCTAAAAATGTCCAGCAATTGTTCACAGACTTTTTTTATTCCGCCTGCGTGCCACTAGGACCACTGTGCTTGTGCCGAAATAGCTCAGTTGGGAGAGCGTTAGACTGAAGATCTAAATGTCCCTAGTTCGATCCCGGGTTTCGGCAGCTGAATGCTGTATTTTGGGGGCGTTGTGCCTTGATGCTTAGAAAACGCTTATTCACAGCAGTCTGATGCAATTCAGTTGCTTCCCAGAGTGCTCACCCTCAGGTTGACTGCTCTATGGAAACTTCAGTGTTGGATTGTCTTGCAAAAAAAAACTGAAGGTAAGCTAGTACGATGCTAGGCAACATTGCGAGAGCTATTTCATGAATTACCGAAAATGGCAATTCCCTGAAAGGTATTGACATTTTTTCAGAATGTTTTATATTCTGGCTGTATGCCACTTTGGTCTTAGTTTTTGTGCCGAAATAGCTCAGTTGGGAGAGCGTTAGACTGAAGATCTAAATGTCCCTGGTTCGATCCCGGGTTTCGGCAGCTGAAGGCTGTATTTTGGGGCCGTTGTGCCTTGATGCTTAGAAAACGCTTATTCACAGCAGTCTGATGCAATTCAGTTGCTTCCCAGAGTGCTCACCCTCAGGTTGACTGCTCTATGGAGACTTCAGTGTTGGATTGTCTTGCATAAAAAAAACTGAAGGTAAGCTAGTACGATGCTAGGCAACATTGCGAGAGCTATTTCATGAATTACCGAAAATGGCAATTCCCTGAAAGGTATTGACATTTTTTCAGAAAGTTTCATATTCTGGCTGTATGCCACTTTGGTCTTAGTTTTTGTGCCGAAATAGCTCAGTTGGGAGAGCGTTAGACTGAAGATCTAAATGTCCCTGGTTCGATCCCGGGTTTCGGCAGCTGGAAGCTGTATTTTGGGAACATTGTGCCTTGATGTTTAACATGTCTGATTCCATTCAATTGCTTCCCAAAGTGATCCCCCTCAGGGCTCTATGGAGACAACAAAAGTAGCTGTTCCCTAAAAATGTCCAGCAATTGTTCACAGACTTTTTTTATTCCGCCTGCGTGCCACTAGGACCACTGTGCTTGTGCCGAAATAGCTCAGTTGGGAGAGCGTTAGACTGAAGATCTAAATGTCCCTGGTTCGATCCCGGGTTTCGGCAGCTGAATGCTGTATTTTGGGGGCGTTGTGCCTTGATGCTTAGAAAACGCTTATTCGCAGCAGTCTGATGCAATTCAGTTGCTTCCCAGAGTGCTCACCCTCAGGTTGACTGCTCTATGGAAACTTCAGTGTTGGATTGTCTTGCAAAAAAAAACTGAAGGTAAGCTAGTACGATGCTAGGCAACATTGCGAGAGCTATTTCATGAATTACCGAAAATGGCAATTCCCTGAAAGGTATTGACATTTTTTCAGAATGTTTTATATTCTGGCTGTATGCCACTTTGGTCTTAGTTTTTGTGCCGAAATAGCTCAGTTGGGAGAGCGTTAGACTGAAGATCTAAATGTCCCTGGTTCGATCCCGGGTTTCGGCAGCTGAAGGCTGTATTTTGGGGCCGTTGTGCCTTGATGCTTAGAAAACGCTTATTCACAGCAGTCTGATGCAATTCAGTTGCTTCCCAGAGTGCTCACCCTCAGGTTGACTGCTCTATGGAGACTTCAGTGTTGGATTGTCTTGCATAAAAAAACTGAAGGTAAGCTAGTACGATGCTAGGCAACATTGCGAGAGCTATTTCATGAATTACCGAAAATGGCAATTCCCTGAAAGGTATTGACATTTTTTCAGAAAGTTTCATATTCTGGCTGTATGCCACTTTGGTCTTAGTTTTTGTGCCGAAATAGCTCAGTTGGGAGAGCGTTAGACTGAAGATCTAAATGTCCCTGGTTCGATCCCGGGTTTCGGCAGCTGGAAGCTGTATTTTGGGAACATTGTGCCTTGATGTTTAACATGTCTGATTCCATTCAATTGCTTCCCAAAGTGATCCCCCTCAGGGCTCTATGGAGACAACAAAAGTAGCTGTTCTCTCAAATGTCCAGCAATTGTTCACAGACTTTTTTTATTCCGCCTGCGTGCCACTAGGACCACTGTGCTTGTGCCGAAATAGCTCAGTTGGGAGAGCGTTAGACTGAAGATCTAAATGTCCCTGGTTCGATCCCGGGTTTCGGCAGCTGAAGGCTGTATTTTGGGGCCGTTGTGCCTTGATGCTTAGAAAACGCTTATTCACAGCAGTCTGATGCAATTCAGTTGCTTCCCAGAGTGCTCACCCTCAGGTTGACTGCTCTATGGAGACTTCAGTGTTGGATTGTCTTGCATAAAAAAACTGAAGGTAAGCTAGTACGATGCTAGGCAACATTGCGAGAGCTATTTCATGAATTACCGAAAATGGCAATTCCCTGAAAGGTATTGACATTTTTTCAGAAAGTTTCATATTCTGGCTGTATGCCACTTTGGTCTTAGTTTTTGTGCCGAAATAGCTCAGTTGGGAGAGCGTTAGACTGAAGATCTAAATGTCCCTGGTTCGATCCCGAGTTTCGGCAGCTGGAAGCTGTATTTTGGGAACATTGTGCCTTGATGTTTAACATGTCTGATTCCATTCAATTGCTTCCCAAAGTGATCCCCCTCAGGGCTCTATGGAGACAACAAAAGTAGCTGTTCCCTAAAAATGTCCAGCAATTGTTCACAGACTTTTTTTATTCCGCCTGCGTGCCACTAGGACCACTGTGCTTGTGCCGAAATAGCTCAGTTGGGAGAGCGTTAGACTGAAGATCTAAATGTCCCTGGTTCGATCCCGGGTTTCGGCAGCTGGAAGCTGTATTTTGGGAACATTGTGCCTTGATGTTTAACATGTCTGATTCCATTCAATTGCTTCCCAAAGTGATCCCCCTCAGGGCTCTATGGAGACAACAAAAGTAGCTGTTCCCTCAAATGTCCAGCAATTGTTCACAGACTTTTTTTATTCCGCCTGCGTGCCACTAGGACCACTGTGCTTGTGCCGAAATAGCTCAGTTGGGAGAGCGTTAGACTGAAGATCTAAATGTCCCTAGTTCGATCCCGGGTTTCGGCAGCTGAATGCTGTATTTTGGGGGCGTTGTGCCTTGATGCTTAGAAAACGCTTATTCACAGCAGTCTGATGCAATTCAGTTGCTTCCCAGAGTGCTCACCCTCAGGTTGACTGCTCTATGGAAACTTCAGTGTTGGATTGTCTTGCAAAAAAAAACTGAAGGTAAGCTAGTACGATGCTAGGCAACATTGCGAGAGCTATTTCATGAATTACCGAAAATGGCAATTCCCTGAAAGGTATTGACATTTTTTCAGAATGTTTTATATTCTGGCTGTATGCCACTTTGGTCTTAGTTTTTGTGCCGAAATAGCTCAGTTGGGAGAGCGTTAGACTGAAGATCTAAATGTCCCTGGTTCGATCCCGGGTTTCGGCAGCTGAAGGCTGTATTTTGGGGCCGTTGTGCCTTGATGCTTAGAAAACGCTTATTCACAGCAGTCTGATGCAATTCAGTTGCTTCCCAGAGTGCTCACCCTCAGGTTGACTGCTCTATGGAGACTTCAGTGTTGGATTGTCTTGCATAAAAAAACTGAAGGTAAGCTAGTACGATGCTAGGCAACATTGCGAGAGCTATTTCATGAATTACCGAAAATGGCAATTCCCTGAAAGGTATTGACATTTTTTCAGAAAGTTTCATATTCTGGCTGTATGCCACTTTGGTCTTAGTTTTTGTGCCGAAATAGCTCAGTTGGGAGAGCGTTAGACTGAAGATCTAAATGTCCCTGGTTCGATCCCGGGTTTCGGCAGCTGGAAGCTGTATTTTGGGAACATTGTGCCTTGATGTTTAACATGTCTGATTCCATTCAATTGCTTCCCAAAGTGATCCCCCTCAGGGCTCTATGGAGACAACAAAAGTAGCTGTTCCCTCAAATGTCCAGCAATTGTTCACAGACTTTTTTTATTCCGCCTGCGTGCCACTAGGACCACTGTGCTTGTGCCGAAATAGCTCAGTTGGGAGAGCGTTAGACTGAAGATCTAAATGTCCCTTCGATCCCGGGTTTCGGCAGCTGGAAGCTGTATTTTGGGAACATTGTGCCTTGATGTTTAACATGTCGGATTCCATTCAATTGCTTCCCAAAGTGATCCCCCTCAGGGCTCTATGGAGACAACAAAAGTAGCTGTTCCAGCAATTGTTCACAGACTTTTTTTATTCCGCCTGCGTGCCACTAGGACCACTGTGCTTGTGCCGAAATAGCTCAGTTGGGAGAGCGTTAGACTGAAGATCTAAATGTCCCTGGTTCGATCCAGGGTTTCGGCAGCTGAAGGCTGTATTTTGGGGCCGTTGTGCCTTGATGCTTAGAAAACGCTTATTCACAGCAGTCTGATGCAATTCAGTTGCTTCCCAGAGTGCTCACCCTCAGGTTGACTGCTCTATGGAAACTTCAGTGTTGGATTGTCTTGCAAAAAAAAACTGAAGGTAAGCTAGTACGATGCTAGGCAACATTGCGAGAGCTATTTCATGAATTACCGAAAATGGCAATTCCCTGAAAGGTATTGACATTTTTTCAGAAAGTTTCATATTCTGGCTGTATGCCACTTTGGTCTTAGTTTTTGTGCCGAAATAGCTCAGTTGGGAGAGCGTTAGACTGAAGATCTAAATGTCCCTGGTTCGATCCCGGGTTTCGGCAGCTGGAAGCTGTATTTTGGGAACATTGTGCCTTGATGTTTAACATGTCTGATTCCATTCAATTGCTTCCCAAAGTGATCCCCCTCAGGGCTCTATGGAGACAACAAAAGTAGCTGTTCCCTAAAAATGTCCAGCAATTGTTCACAGACTTTTTTTATTCCGCCTGCGTGCCACTAGGACCACTGTGCTTGTGCCGAAATAGCTCAGTTGGGAGAGCGTTAGACTGAAGATCTAAATGTCCCTGGTTCGATCCCGGGTTTCGGCAGCTGGAAGCTGTATTTTGGGAACATTGTGCCTTGATGTTTAACATGTCTGATTCCATTCAATTGCTTCCCAAAGTGATCCCCCTCAGGGCTCTATGGAGACAACAAAAGTAGCTGTTCCCTCAAATGTCCAGCAATTGTTAACAGACTTTTTTTATTCCGCCTGCGTGCCACTAGGACCACTGTGCTTGTGCCGAAATAGCTCAGTTGGGAGAGTGTTAGACTGAAGATCTAAATGTCCCTGGTTCGATCCCGGGTTTCGGCAGCTGAAGGCTGTATTTTGGGGCCGTTGTGCCTTGATGCTTAGAAAACGCTTATTCACAGCAGTCTGATGCAATTCAGTTGCTTCCCAGAGTGCTCACCCTCAGGTTGACTGCTCTATGGAGACTTCAGTGTTGGATTGTCTTGCATAAAAAAACTGAAGGTAAGCTAGTACGATGCTAGGCAACATTGCGAGAGCTATTTCATGAATTACCGAAAATGGCAATTCCCTGAAAGGTATTGACATTTTTTCAGAAAGTTTCATATTCTGGCTGTATGCCACTTTGGTCTTAGTTTTTGTGCCGAAATAGCTCAGTTGGGAGAGCGTTAGACTGAAGATCTAAATGTCCCTGGTTCGATCCCGGGTTTCGGCAGCTGGAAGCTGTATTTTGGGAACATTGTGCCTTGATGTTTAACATGTCTGATTCCATTCAATTGCTTCCCAAAGTGATCCCCCTCAGGGCTCTATGGATACAACAAAAGTAGCTGTTCCCTAAAAATGTCCAGCAATTGTTCACAGACTTTTTTTATTCCGCCTGCGTGCCACTAGGACCACTGTGCTTGTGCCGAAATAGCTCAGTTGGGAGAGCGTTAGACTGAAGATCTAAATGTCCCTGGTTCGATCCCGGGTTTCGGCAGCTGGAAGCTGTATTTTGGGAACATTGTGCCTTGATGTTTAACATGTCTGATTCCATTCAATTGCTTCCCAAAGTGATCCCCCTCAGGGCTCTATGGAGACAACAAAAGTAGCTGTTCCCTCAAATGTCCAGCAATTGTTCACAGACTTTTTTTATTCCGCCTGCGTGCCACTAGGACCACTGTGCTTGTGCCGAAATAGCTCAGTTGGGAGAGCGTTAGACTGAAGATCTAAATGTCCCTAGTTCGATCCCGGGTTTCGGCAGCTGAATGCTGTATTTTGGGGGCGTTGTGCCTTGATGCTTAGAAAACGCTTATTCACAGCAGTCTGATGCAATTCAGTTGCTTCCCAGAGTGCTCACCCTCAGGTTGACTGCTCTATGGAAACTTCAGTGTTGGATTGTCTTGCAAAAAAAAACTGAAGGTAAGCTAGTACGATGCTAGGCAACATTGCGAGAGCTATTTCATGAATTACCGAAAATGGCAATTCCCTGAAAGGTATTGACATTTTTTCAGAATGTTTTATATTCTGGCTGTATGCCACTTTGGTCTTAGTTTTTGTGCCGAAATAGCTCAGTTGGGAGAGCGTTAGACTGAAGATCTAAATGTCCCTGGTTCGATCCCGGGTTTCGGCAGCTGAAGGCTGTATTTTGGGGCCGTTGTGCCTTGATGCTTAGAAAACGATTATTCACAGCAGTCTGATGCAATTCAGTTGCTTCCCAGAGTGCTCACCCTCAGGTTGACTGCTCTATGGAGACTTCAGTGTTGGATTGTCTTGCATAAAAAAACTGAAGGTAAGCTAGTACGATGCTAGGCAACATTGCGAGAGCTATTTCATGAATTACCGAAAATGGCAATTCCCTGAAAGGTATTGACATTTTTTCAGAAAGTTTCATATTCTGGCTGTATGCCACTTTGGTCTTAGTTTTTGTGCCGAAATAGCTCAGTTGGGAGAGCGTTAGACTGAAGATCTAAATGTCCCTGGTTCGATCCCGGGTTTCGGCAGCTGGAAGCTGTATTTTGGGAACATTGTGCCTTGATGTTTAACATGTCTGATTCCATTCAATTGCTTCCCAAAGTGATCCCCCTCAGGGCTCTATGGAGACAACAAAAGTAGCTGTTCCCTCAAATGTCCAGCAATTGTTCACAGACTTTTTTTATTCCGCCTGCGTGCCACTAGGACCACTGTGCTTGTGCCGAAATAGCTCAGTTGGGAGAGCGTTAGACTGAAGATCTAAATGTCCCTTCGATCCCGGGTTTCGGCAGCTGGAGGCTGTATTTTGGGGCCGTTGTGACTTGATGCTTAGAAAACGCTTATTCACAGCAGTCTGATGCAATTCAGTTGCTTCCCAGAGTGCTCACCCTCAGGTTGACTGCTCTATGGAGACTTCAGTGTTGGATTGTCTTGCATAAAAAAACTGAAGGTAAGCTAGTACGATGCTAGGCAACATTGCGAGAGCTATTTCATGAATTACCGAAAATGGCAATTCCCTGAAAGGTATTGACATTTTTTCAGAAAGTTTCATATTCTGGCTGTATGCCACTTTGGTCTTAGTTTTTGTGCCGAAATAGCTCAGTTGGGAGAGCGTTAGACTGAAGATCTAAATGTCCCTGGTTCGATCCCGGGTTTCGGCAGCTGGAAGCTGTATTTTGGGAACATTGTGCCTTGATGTTTAACATGTCTGATTCCATTCAATTGCTTCCCAAAGTGATCCCCCTCAGGGCTCTATGGAGACAACAAAAGTAGCTGTTCCCTAAAAATGTCCAGCAATTGTTCACAGACTTTTTTTATTCCGCCTGCGTGCCACTAGGACCACTGTGCTTGTGCCGAAATAGCTCAGTTGGGAGAGCGTTAGACTGAAGATCTAAATGTCCCTGGTTCGATCCCGAGTTTCGGCAGCTGGAAGCTGTATTTTGGGAACATTGTGCCTTGATGTTTAACATGTCTGATTCCATTCAATTGCTTCCCAAAGTGATCCCCCTCAGGGCTCTATGGAGACAACAAAAGTAGCTGTTCCCTCAAATGTACAGCAATTGTTAACAGACTTTTTTTATTCCGCCTGCGTGCCACTAGGACCACTGTGCTTGTGCCGAAATAGCTCAGTTGGGAGAGCGTTAGACTGAAGATCTAAATGTCCCTGGTTCGATCCCGGGTTTCGGCAGCTGAAGGCTGTATTTTGGGGCCGTTGTGCCTTGATGCTTAGAAAACGCTTATTCACAGCAGTCTGATGCAATTCAGTTGCTTCCCAGAGTGCTCACCCTCAGGTTGACTGCTCTATGGAGACTTCAGTGTTGGATTGTCTTGCATAAAAAAACTGAAGGTAAGCTAGTACGATGCTAGGCAACATTGCGAGAGCTATTTCATGAATTACCGAAAATGGCAATTCCCTGAAAGGTATTGACATTTTTTCAGAAAGTTTCATATTCTGGCTGTATGCCACTTTGGTCTTAGTTTTTGTGCCGAAATAGCTCAGTTGGGAGAGCGTTAGACTGAAGATCTAAATGTCCCTGGTTCGATCCCGGGTTTCGGCAGCTGGAAGCTGTATTTTGGGAACATTGTGCCTTGATGTTTAACATGTCTGATTCCATTCAATTGCTTCCCAAAGTGATCCCCCTCAGGGCTCTATGGAGACAACAAAAGTAGCTGTTCCCTCAAATGTCCAGCAATTGTTCACAGACTTTTTTTATTCCGCCTGCGTGCCACTAGGACCACTGTGCTTGTGCCGAAATAGCTCAGTTGGGAGAGCGTTAGACTGAAGATCTAAATGTCCCTTCGATCCCGGGTTTCGGCAGCTGGAGGCTGTATTTTGGGGCCGTTGTGACTTGATGCTTAGAAAACGCTTATTCACAGCAGTCTGATGCAATTCAGTTGCTTCCCAGAGTGCTCACCCTCAGGTTGACTGCTCTATGGAGACTTCAGTGTTGGATTGTCTTGCATAAAAAAACTGAAGGTAAGCTAGTACGATGCTAGGCAACATTGCGAGAGCTATTTCATGAATTACCGAAAATGGCAATTCCCTGAAAGGTATTGACATTTTTTCAGAAAGTTTCATATTCTGGCTGTATGCCACTTTGGTCTTAGTTTTTGTGCCGAAATAGCTCAGTTGGGAGAGCGTTAGACTGAAGATCTAAATGTCCCTGGTTCGATCCCGGGTTTCGGCAGCTGGAAGCTGTATTTTGGGAACATTGTGCCTTGATGTTTAACATGTCTGATTCCATTCAATTGCTTCCCAAAGTGATCCCCCTCAGGGCTCTATGGAGACAACAAAAGTAGCTGTTCCCTAAAAATGTCCAGCAATTGTTCACAGACTTTTTTTATTCCGCCTGCGTGCCACTAGGACCACTGTGCTTGTGCCGAAATAGCTCAGTTGGGAGAGCGTTAGACTGAAGATCTAAATGTCCCTGGTTCGATCCCGAGTTTCGGCAGCTGGAAGCTGTATTTTGGGAACATTGTGCCTTGATGTTTAACATGTCTGATTCCATTCAATTGCTTCCCAAAGTGATCCCCCTCAGGGCTCTATGGAGACAACAAAAGTAGCTGTTCCCTCAAATGTACAGCAATTGTTAACAGACTTTTTTTATTCCGCCTGCGTGCCACTAGGACCACTGTGCTTGTGCCGAAATAGCTCAGTTGGGAGAGCGTTAGACTGAAGATCTAAATGTCCCTGGTTCGATCCCGGGTTTCGGCAGCTGAAGGCTGTATTTTGGGGCCGTTGTGCCTTGATGCTTAGAAAACGCTTATTCACAGCAGTCTGATGCAATTCAGTTGCTTCCCAGAGTGCTCACCCTCAGGTTGACTGCTCTATGGAGACTTCAGTGTTGGATTGTCTTGCATAAAAAAACTGAAGGTAAGCTAGTACGATGCTAGGCAACATTGCGAGAGCTATTTCATGAATTACCGAAAATGGCAATTCCCTGAAAGGTATTGACATTTTTTCAGAAAGTTTCATATTCTGGCTGTATGCCACTTTGGTCTTAGTTTTTGTGCCGAAATAGCTCAGTTGGGAGAGCGTTAGACTGAAGATCTAAATGTCCCTGGTTCGATCCCGGGTTTCGGCAGCTGGAAGCTGTATTTTGGGAACATTGTGCCTTGATGTTTAACATGTCTGATTCCATTCAATTGCTTCCCAAAGTGATCCCCCTCAGGGCTCTATGGATACAACAAAAGTAGCTGTTCCCTAAAATGTCCAGCAATTGTTCACAGACTTTTTTTATTCCGCCTGCGTGCCACTAGGACCACTGTGCTTGTGCCGAAATAGCTCAGTTGGGAGAGCGTTAGACTGAAGATCTAAATGTCCCTGGTTCGATCCCGGGTTTCGGCAGCTGGAAGCTGTATTTTGGGAACATTGTGCCTTGATGTTTAACATGTCTGATTCCATTCAATTGCTTCCCAAAGTGATCCCCCTCAGGGCTCTATGGAGACAACAAAAGTAGCTGTTCCCTCAAATGTCCAGCAATTGTTCACAGACTTTTTTTATTCCGCCTGCGTGCCACTAGGACCACTGTGCTTGTGCCGAAATAGCTCAGTTGGGAGAGCGTTAGACTGAAGATCTAAATGTCCCTAGTTCGATCCCGGGTTTCGGCAGCTGAGTGCTGTATTTTGGGGCGTTGTGCCTTGATGCTTAGAAAACGCTTATTCACAGCAGTCTGATGCAATTCAGTTGCTTCCCAGAGTGCTCACCCTCAGGTTGACTGCTCTATGGAAACTTCAGTGTTGGATTGTCTTGCAAAAAAAAACTGAAGGTAAGCTAGTACGATGCTAGGCAACATTGCGAGAGCTATTTCATGAATTACCGAAAATGGCAATTCCCTGAAAGGTATTGACATTTTTTCAGAATGTTTTATATTCTGGCTGTATGCCACTTTGGTCTTAGTTTTTGTGCCGAAATAGCTCAGTTGGGAGAGCGTTAGACTGAAGATCTAAATGTCCCTGGTTCGATCCCGGGTTTCGGCAGCTGGAAGCTGTATTTTGGGAACATTGTGCCTTGATGTTTAACATGTCTGATTCCATTCAATTGCTTCCCAAAGTGATCCCCCTCAGGGCTCTATGGAGACAACAAAAGTAGCTGTTCTCTCAAATGTCCAGCAATTGTTCACAGACTTTTTTTATTCCGCCTGCGTGCCACTAAGACCACTGTGCTTGTGCCGAAATAGCTCAGTTGGGAGAGCGTTAGACTGAAGATCTAAATGTCCCTGGTTCGATCCCGGGTTTCGGCAGCTGAAGGCTGTATTTTGGGGCCGCTGTGACTTGATGCTTAGAAAACGCTTATTCACAGCAGTCTGATGCAATTCAGTTGCTTCCCAGAGTGCTCACCCTCAGGTTGACTGCTCTATGGAGACTTCAGTGTTGGATTGTCTTGCATAAAAAAACTGAAGGTAAGCTAGTACGATGCTAGGCAACATTGCGAGAGCTATTTCATGAATTACCGAAAATGGCAATTCCCTGAAAGGTATTGACATTTTTTCAGAAAGTTTCATATTCTGGCTGTATGCCACTTTGGTCTTAGTTTTTGTGCCGAAATAGCTCAGTTGGGAGAGCGTTAGACTGAAGATCTAAATGTCCCTGGTTCGATCCCGAGTTTCGGCAGCTGGAAGCTGTATTTTGGGAACATTGTGCCTTGATGTTTAACATGTCTGATTCCATTCAATTGCTTCCCAAAGTGATCCCCCTCAGGGCTCTATGGAGACAACAAAAGTAGCTGTTCTCTCAAATGTCCAGCAATTGTTCACAGACTTTTTTTATTCCGCCTGCGTGCCACTAGGACCACTGTGCTTGTGCCGAAATAGCTCAGTTGGGAGAGCGTTAGACTGAAGATCTAAATGTCCCTGGTTCGATCCCGGGTTTCGGCAGCTGAAGGCTGTATTTTGGGAACATTGTGCCTTGATGTTTAGAAAACGCTTATTCACAGCAGTCTGATGCAATTCAGTTGCTTCCCAGAGTGCTCACCCTCAGGTTGACTGCGCTATGGAGACTTCAGTGTTGGCTTGTCTTGCATAAAAAAACTGAAGGTAAGCTAGTACGATGCTAGGCAACATTGCGAAAGCTATTTCATGAATTACCGAAATGGCAATTCCCTGAAAGGTATTGACATTTTTTCAGAAAGTTTTATATTCTGGCTCTATGCCACTTTGGTCTTAGTTTTTGTGCCGAAATAGCTCAGTTGGGAGAGCGTTAGACTGAAGATCTAAATGTCCCTGGTTCGATCCCGGGTTTCGGCAGCTGGAAGCTGTATTTTGGGAACATTGTGCCTTGATGTTTAACATGTCTGATTCCATTCAATTGCTTCCCAAAGTGATCCCCCTCAGGGCTCTATGGAGACAACAAAAGTAGCTGTTCCCTGAAATGTCCAGCAATTGTTCACAGACTTTTTTTATTCCGCCTGCGTGCCACTAGGACCACTGTGCTTGTGCCGAAATAGCTCAGTTGGGAGAGCGTTAGACTGAAGATCTAAATGTCCCTGGTTCGATCCCGGGTTTTGGCAGCTGGAAGCTGTATTTTGGGAACATTGTGCCTTGATGTTTAACATGTCTGATTCCATTCAATTGCTTCCCAAAGTGATCCCCCTCAGGGCTCTATGGAGACAACAAAAGTAGCTGTTCCCTGAAATGTCCAGCAATTGTTCACAGACTTTTTTTATTCCGCCTGCGTGCCACTAGGACCACTGTGCTTGTGCCGAAATAGCTCAGTTGGGAGAGCGTTAGACTGAAGATCTAAATGTCCCTGGTTCGATCCCGGGTTTCGGCAGCTGGAAGCTATATTTTGGGAACATTGTGCCTTGATGTTTAACATGTCTGATTCCATTCAATTGCTTCCCAAAGTGATCCCCCTCAGGGCTCTATGGAGACAACAAAAGTAGCTGTTCCCTGAAATGTCCAGCAATTGTTCACAGACTTTTTTTATTCCGCCTGCGTGCCACTATGACCACTGTGCTTGTGCCGAAATAGCTCAGTTGGGAGAGCGTTAGACTGAAGATCTAAATGTCCCTGGTTCAATCCCGGGTTTCGGCAGCTGAAGGCTGGATTTTGGGGCCGTTGTGCCTTGATGCTTAGAAAACGCTTATTCACAGCTGTCTGATGCAATTCAGTTGCGTCCCAGAGTGCTCACCCTCAGGTTGACTGCTCTATGGAGACTACAGTTTTGGATTGTCTTGCATAAAAAAAACTGAAGGTAAGCTAGTACGATGCTAGGCAACATTGCGAGAGCTATTTCATGAATTACCGAAAATGGCAATTCCCTGAAAGGTATTGACATTTTTTCAGAAAGTTTTATATTCTGGCTGTATGCCACTTTGGTCTTAGTTTTTGTGCCGAAATAGCTCAGTTGGGAGAGCGTTAGACTGAAGATCTAAATGTCCCTGGTTCGATCCCGGGTTTCGGCAGCTGGAAGCTGTATTTTGGGAACATTGTGCCTTGATGTTTAACATGTCTGATTCCATTCAATTGCTTCCCAAAGTGATCCCCCCTCAGGGCTCTATGGAGACAACAAAAGTAGCTGTTCCCAACAAAAGTAGCTGTTCCCTGAAATGTCCAGCAATTGTTCACAGACTTTTTTTATTCCGCCTGCGTGCCACTAGGACCACTGTGCTTGTGCCGAAATAGCTCAGTTGGGAGAGCGTTAGACTGAAGATCTAAATGTCCCTGGTTCGATCCCGGGTTTCGGCAGCTGGAAGCTATATTTTGGGAACATTGTGCCTTGATGTTTAACATGTCTGATTCCATTCAATTGCTTCCCAAAGTGATCCCCCTCAGGGCTCTATGGAGACAACAAAAGTAGCTGTTCCCTGAAATGTCCAGCAATTGTTCACAGACTTTTTTTATTCCGCCTGCGTGCCACTATGACCACTGTGCTTGTGCCGAAATAGCTCAGTTGGGAGAGCGTTAGACTGAAGATCTAAATGTCCCTGGTTCAATCCCGGGTTTCGGCAGCTGAAGGCTGGATTTTGGGGCCGTTGTGCCTTGATGCTTAGAAAACGCTTATTCACAGCTGTCTGATGCAATTCAGTTGCGTCCCAGAGTGCTCACCCTCAGGTTGACTGCTCTATGGAGACTAGAGTTTTGGATTGTCTTGCATAAAAAAACTGAAGGTAAGCTAGTACGATGCTAGGCAACATTGCGAGAGCTATTTCATGAATTACCGAAAATGGCAATTCCCTGAAAGGTATTGACATTTTTTCAGAAAGTTTTATATTCTGGCTGTATGCCACTTTGGTCTTAGTTTTTGTGCCGAAATAGCTCAGTTGGGAGAGCGTTAGACTGAAGATCTAAATGTCCCTGGTTCGATCCCGGGTTTCGGCAGCTGGAAGCTGCATTTTGGGAACATTGTGCCTTGATGTTTAGAAAACGCTTATTCACAGCAGTCTGATGCAATTCAGTTGCTTCCCAGAGTGCTCACCCTCAGGTTGACTGCTCTATGGAGACTTCAGTGTTGGATTGTCTTGCATAAAAAAACTGAAGGTAAGCTAGTACGATGCTAGGCAACATTGCGAAAGCTATTTCATGAATTACCGAAAATGGCAATTCCCTGAAAGGTATTGACATTTTTTCAGAAAGTTTTATATTCTGGCTGTATGCCACTTTGGTCTTACTTTTTGTGCCAAAATAGCTCAGTTGGGAGAGCGTTAGACTCAAGATCTAAATGTCCCTGGTTCGATCCCGGGTTTCGGCAGCTGGAAGCTGTATTTTGGGAACATTGTGCCTTGATGTTTAACATGTCTGATTCCATTCAATTGCTTCCCAAAGTGATCCCCCTCAGGGCTCTATGGAGACAACAAAAGTAGCTGTTCCCTGAAATGTCCAGCAATTGTTCACAGACTTTTTTTATTCCGCCTGCGTGCCACTAGGACCACTGTGCTTGTGCCGAAATAGCTCAGTTGGGAGAGCGTTAGACTGAAGATCTAAATGTCCCTGGTTCGATCCCGGGTTTCGGCAGCTGAAGGCTGTATTTTGGGGCCGTTGTGCCTTGATGCTTAGAAAACGCTTATTCACAGCTGTCTGATGCAATTCAGTTGCTTCCCAGAGTGCTCACCCTCAGGTTGACTGCTCTATGGAGACTTCAGTGTTGGATTGTCTTGCATAAAAAAACTGAAGGTAAGCTAGTACGATGCTAGGCAACATTGCGAGAGCTATTTCATGAATTACCGAAAATGGCAATTCCCTGAAAGGTATTGACATTTTTTCAGAAAGTTTTATATTCTGGCTGTATGCCACTTTGGTCTTAGTTTTTGTGCCGAAATAGCTCAGTTGGGAGAGCGTTAGACTGAAGATCTAAATGTCCCTGGTTCGATCCCGGGTTTCGGCAGCTGGAAGCTGTATTTTGGGAACATTGTGCCTTGATGTTTAACATGTCTGATTCCATTCAATTGCTTCCCAAAGTGATCCCCCTCAGGGCTCTATGGAGACAACAAAAGTAGCTGTTCCCTGAAATTTCCAGCAATTGTTCACAGACTTTTTTTATTCCGCCTGCGTGCCACTAGGACCACTGTGCTTGTGCCGAAATAGCTCAGTTGGGAGAGCGTTAGACTGAAGATCTAAATGTCCCTGGTTCGATCCCGGGTTTCGGCAGCTGGAAGCTGTATTTTGGGAACATTGTGCCTTGATGTTTAACATGTCTGATTCCATTCAATTGCTTCCCAAAGTGATCCCCCTCAGGGCTCTATGGAGACAACAAAAGTAGCTGTTCCCTGAAATGTCCAGCAATTGTTCACAGACTTTTTTTATTCCGCCTGCGTGCCACTATGACCACTGTGCTTGTGCCGAAATAGCTCAGTTGGGAGAGCGTTAGACTGAAGATCTAAATGTCCCTGGTTCAATCCCGGGTTTCGGCAGCTGAAGGCTGGATTTTGGGGCCGTTGTGCCTTGATGCTTAGAAAACGCTTATTCACAGCTGTCTGATGCAATTCAGTTGCTTCCCAGAGTGCTCACCCTCAGGTTGACTGCTCTATGGAGACTTCAGTTTTGGATTGTCTTGCATAAAAAAACTGAAGGTAAGCTAGTACGATGCTAGGCAACATTGCGAGAGCTATTTCATGAATTACCGAAAATGGCAATTCCCTGAAAGGTATTGACATTTTTTCAGAAAGTTTTATATTCTGGCTGTATGCCACTTTGGTCTTAGTTTTTGTGCCGAAATAGCTCAGTTGGGAGAGCGTTAGACTGAAGATCTAAATGTCCCTGGTTCGATCCCGGGTTTCGGCAGCTGGAAGCTGCATTTTGGGAACATTGTGCCTTGATGTTTAGAAAACGCTTATTCACAGCAGTCTGATGCAATTCAGTTGCTTCCCAGAGTGCTCACCCTCAGGTTGACTGCTCTATGGAGACTTCAGTGTTGGATTGTCTTGCATAAAAAAACTGAAGGTAAGCTAGTACGATGCTAGGCAACATTGCGAGAGCTATTTCATGAATTACCGAAAATGGCAATTCCCTGAAAGGTATTGACATTTTTTCAGAAAGTTTTATATTCTGGCTGTATGCCACTTTGGTCTTAGTTTTTGTGCCGAAATAGCTCAGTTGGGAGAGCGTTAGACTGAAGATCTAAATGTCCCTGGTTCGATCCCGGGTTTCGGCAGCTGGAAGCTGTATTTTGGGAACATTGTGCCTTGATGTTTAACATGTCTGATTCCATTCAATTGCTTCCCAAAGTGATCCCCCTCAGGGCTCTATGGAGACAACAAAAGTAGCTGTTCCCTGAAATGTCCAGCAATTGTTCACAGACTTTTTTTATTCCGCCTGCGTGCCACTAGGACCACTGTGCTTGTGCCGAAATAGCTCAGTTGGGAGAGCGTTAGACTGAAGATCTAAATGTCCCTGGTTCGATCCCGGGTTTCGGCAGCTGGAAGCTGTATTTTGGGAACATTGTGCCTTGATGTTTAACATGTCTGATTCCATTCAATTGCTTCCCAAAGTGATCCCCCTCAGGGCTCTATGGAGACAACAAAAGTAGCTGTTCCCTGAAATGTCCAGCAATTGTTCACAGACTTTTTTTATTCCGCCTGCGTGCCACTAGGACCACTGTGCTTGTGCCGAAATAGCTCAGTTGGGAGAGCGTTAGACTGAAGATCTAAATGTCCCTGGTTCGATCCCGGGTTTCGGCAGCTGAAGGCTGTATTTTGGGGCCGTTGTGCCTTGATGCTTAGAAAACGCTTATTCACAGCTGTCTGATGCAATTCAGTTGCTTCCCAGAGTGCTCACCCTCAGGTTGACTGCTCTATGGAGACTTCAGTGTTGGATTGTCTTGCATAAAAAACTGAAGGTAAGCTAGTACGATGCTAGGCAACATTGCGAGAGCTATTTCATGAATTTTCGAAAATGGCAATTCCCTGAAAGGTATTGACATTTTTTCAGAAAGTTTTATATTCTGGCTGTATGCCACTTTGGTCTTAGTTTGTGTGCCGAAATAGCTCAGTTGGGAGAGCGTTAGACTGAAGATCTAAATGTCCCTGGTTCGATCCCGGGTTTCGGCAGCTGGAAGCTGTATTTTGGGAACATTGTGCCTTGATGTTTAACATATCTGATTCCATTCAATTGCTTCCCAAAGTGATCCCCCTCAGGGCTCTATGGAGACAACAAAAGTAGCTGTTCCCTGAAATGTCCAGCAATTGTTCACAGACTTTTTTTATTCCGCCTGCGTGCCACTAGGACCACTGTGCTTGTGCCGAAATAGCTCAGTTGGGAGAGCGTTAGACTGAAGATCTAAATGTCCCTGGTTCGATCCCGGGTTTCGGCAGCTGGAAGCTGTATTTTGGGAACATTGTGCCTTGATGTTTAACATGTCTGATTCCATTCAATTGCTTCCCAAAGTGATCCCCCTCAGGGCTCTATGGAGACAACAAAAGTAGCTGTTCCCTGAAATGTCCAGCAATTGTTCACAGACTTTTTTTATTCCGCCTGCGTGCCACTAGGACCACTGTGCTTGTGCCGAAATAGCTCAGTTGGGAGAGCGTTAGACTGAAGATCTAAATGTCCCTGGTTCAATCCTGGGTTTCGGCAGCTGAAGGCTGTATTTTGGGGCCGTTGTGCCTTGATGCTTAGAAAACGCTTATTCACAGCTGTCTGATGCAATTCAGTTGCTTCCCAGAGTGCTCACCCTCAGGTTGACTGCTCTATGGAGACTTCAGTGTTGGATTGTCTTGCATAAAAAAACTGAAGGTAAGCTAGTACGATGCTAGGCAACATTGCGAGAGCTATTTCATGAATTACCGAAAATGGCAATTCCCTGAAAGGTATTGACATTTTTTCAGAAAGTTTTATATTCTGGCTGTATGCCACTTTGGTCTTAGTTTTTGTGCCGAAATAGCTCAGTTGGGAGAGCGTTAGACTGAAGATCTAAATGTCCCTGGTTCGATCCCGGGTTTCGGCAGCTGGAAGCTGTATTTTGGGAACATTGTGCCTTGATGTTTAACATGTCTGATTCCATTCAATTGCTTCCCAAAGTGATCCCCCTCAGGGCTCTATGGAGACAACAAAAGTAGCTGTTCCCTGAAATGTCCAGCAATTGTTCACAGACTTTTTTTATTCCGCCTGCGTGCCACTAGGACCACTGTGCTTGTGCCGAAATAGCTCAGTTGGGAGAGCGTTAGACTGAAGATCTAAATGTCCCTGGTTCGATCCCGGGTTTCGGCAGCTGGAAGCTGTATTTTGGGAACATTGTGCCTTGATGTTTAACATGTCTGATTCCATTCAATTGCTTCCCAAAGTGATCCCCCTCAGGGCCCTATGGAGACAACAAAAGTAGCTGTTCCCTGAAATGTCCAGCAATTGTTCACAGACTTTTTTTATTCCGCCTGCGTGCCACTAGGACCACTGTGCTTGTGCCGAAATAGCTCAGTTGGGAGAGCGTTAGACTGAAGATCTAAATGTCCCTGGTTCGATCCCGGGTTTCGGCAGCTGGAAGCTGTATTTTTGGGAACATTGTGCCTTGATGTTTAACATGTCGGATTCCATTCAATTGCTTCCCAAAGTGATCCCCCTCAGGGCTCTATGGAGACAACAAAAGTAGCTGTTCCCTGAAATGTCCAGCAATTGTTCACAGACTTTTTTTATTCCGCCTGCGTGCCACTAGGACCGCTGTGCTTGTGCCGAAATAGCTCAGTTGGGAGAGCGTTAGACTGAAGATCTAAATGTCCCTGGTTCGATCCCGGGTTTCGGCAGCTGGAAGCTGTATTTTGGGAACATTGTGCCTTGATGTTTAACATGTCGGATTCCATTCAATTGCTTCCCAAAGTGATCCCCCTCAGGGCTCTATGGAGACAACAAAAGTAGCTGTTCCCTGAAATGTCCAGCAATTGTTCACAGACTTTTTTTATTCCGCCTGCGTGCCACTAGGACCGCTGTGCTTGTGCCGAAATAGCTCAGTTGGGAGAGCGTTAGACTGAAGATCTAAATGTCCCTGGTTCGATCCCGGTTTCGGCAGCTGGAAGCTGTATTTTGGGAACATTGTGCCTTGATGTTTAACATGTCTGATTCCATTCAATTGCTTCCCAAAGTGATCCCCCTCAGGGCTCTATGGAGACAACAAAAGTAGCTGTTCCCTGAAATGTCCAGCAATTGCTGTTCCCTGAAATGTCCAGCAATTGTTCACAGACTTTTTTTATTCCGCCTGCGTGCCACTAGGACCACTGTGCTTGTGCCGAAATAGCTCAGTTGGGAGAGCGTTAGACTGAAGATCTAAATGTCCCTGGTTCGATCCGGGTTTCGGCAGCTGAAGGCTGTATTTTGGGGCCGTTGTGCCTTGATGCTTAGAAAACGCTTATTCACAGCTGTCTGATGCAATTCAGTTGCTTCCCAGAGTGCTCACCCTCAGGTTGACTGCTCTATGGAGACTTCAAGTGTTGGATTGTCTTGCATAAAAAAAACTGAAGGTAAGCTAGTACGATGCTAGGCAACATTGCGAGAGCTATTTCATGAATTTTCGAAAAATGGCAATTCCCTGAAGGTATTGACATTTTTCAGAAAGTTTTATATTCTGGCTGTATTGCACTTTGGTCTTAGTTTTTGTGCCGAAATAGCTCAGTTGGGAGAGCGTTAGACTGAAGATCTAAATGTCCCTGGTTCGATCCCGGGTTTCGGCAGCTGGAAGCTGTATTTTGGGAACATTGTGCCTTGATGTTTAACATGTCTGATTCCATTCAATTGCTTCCCAAAAGTGATCCCCCTCAGGGCTCTATGGAGACAACAAAAGTAGCTGTTTCCCTGAAATGTCACAGCAATTGTTCACAGACTTTTTTTATTCCGCCTGCGTGCCACTAGGACCACTGTGCTTTGTGCCGAAATAGCTCAGTTGGGAGAGCGTTAGACTGAAGATCTAAATGTCCCTGGGTTCGATCCCGGGTTTCGGCAGCTGGAAGCTGTATTTTGGGAACATTGTGCCTTGATGTTTAACATGTCTGATTCCATTTCAATTGCTTCCCAAAGTGATCCCCCTCAGGGCTCTATGGAGACAACAAAAGTAGCTGTTCGCCTGAAATGTCCAGCAATTGTTCACAGACTTTTTTTATTCCGCCTGCGTGCCACTAGGACCACTGTGCTTGTGCCGAAATAAGCTCAGTTGGGGAGAGTGTTAGACTGAAGATCTAAATGTCCCTGGTTCAATCCTGGGTTTCGGCAGCTGAAGGCTGTATTTTGGGGCCGTTGTGCCTTGATGCTTAGAAAACGCTTATTCACAGCTGTCTGATGCAATTCAGTTGCTTCCCAGAGTGCTCACCCTCAGGTTGACTGCTCTATGGAGACTTCAGTGTTGGATTGTCTTGCATAAAAAAACTGAAGGTAAGCTAGTACGATGCTAGGCAACATTGCGAGAGCTATTTCATGAATTACCGAAAATGGCAATTCCCTGAAAGGTATTGACATTTTTTCAGAAAGTTTTATATTCTGGCTGTATGCCACTTTGGTCTTAGTTTTTGTGCCGAAATAGCTCAGTTGGGAGAGCGTTAGACTGAAGATCTAAATGTCCCTGGTTCGATCCCGGGTTTCGGCAGCTGGAAGCTGTATTTTGGGAACATTGTGCCTTGATGTTTAAACATGTCTGATTCCATTCAATTGCTTCCAAAGTGATCCCCCTCAGGGCTCTATGGAGACAACAAAAGTAGCTGTTCCCTGAAATGTCCAGCAATTGTTCACAGACTTTTTTTATTCCGCCTGCGTGCCACTAGGACCACTGTGCTTGTGCCGAAATAGCTCAGTTGGGAGAGCGTTAGACTGAAGATCTAAATGTCCCTGGTTCGATCCCGGGTTTCGGCAGCTGGAAGCTGTATTTTGGGAACATTGTGCCCTTGATGTTTTAACATGTCTGATTCCATTCAATTGCTTCCCAAAGTGATCCCCCTCAGGGCCCCTATGGAGACAACAAAAGTAGCTGTTCCCTGAAATGTCCAGCAATTGTTCACAGACTTTTTTTATTCCGCCTGCGTGCCACTAGGACCACTGTGCTTGTGCCGAATAGCTCAGTTGGGAGGAGCGTTAGACTGAAGATCTAAATGTCCCTGGTTCGATCCCGGTTTCGGCAGCTGGAAGCTGTATTTTGGGAACATTGTGCCTTGATGTTTAACATGTCGGATTCCATTCAATTGCTTCCAAAGTGATCCCCTCAGGGCTCTATGGAGACAACAAAAGTAGCTGTTCCCTGAAATGTCCAGCGATTGTTCACAGACTTTGTTTTATTCCGCCCTGCGTGCCACTAGGACCGCTGTGCTTGTGCCGAAATAGCTCAGTTGGGAAGAGCGTTAGACTGAAGATCTAAATGTCCCTGGTTCGATCCCGGGTTTCGGCAGCTGGAAGCTGTTATTTTGGGAACATTGTGCCCTTGATGTTTAACATGTCTGATTCCATTCAATTGCTTCCCAAAGTGATCCCCCTCAGGGCTCTATGGAGACAACAAAAGTAGCTGTTCCCTGAAATGTCCAGCAATTGTTCACAGACTTTTTTATTCCGCCTGCGTGCCACTAGGACCACTGTGCTTGTGCCGAAATAGCTCAGTTGGGAGAGCGTTAGACTGAAGATCTAAATGTCCCTGGTTCGATCCCGGGTTTCGGCAGCTGGAAGCTGTATTTTGGGAACATGTGTGCCTTGATGTTTAACATGTCTGATTCCATTCCAATTGCTTCCCAAAGTGATCCCCCTCAGGGCCCTAATGGAGACAACAAAAGTAGCTGTTCCCTGAAATGTCCAGCAATTGTTCACAGACTTTTTTTATTCCGCCTGCGTGCCACTAGGACCACTGTGCTTGTGCCGAAATAGCTCCAGTTGGGAGAGCGTTAGACTGAAGATCTAAATGTCCCTGGTTCGATCCGGGTTTCGGCAGCTGAAGGCTGGATTTTGGGGCCGTTGTGCCTTGATGCTTAGAAAACGCTAATTCACAGCTGTCTGATGCAATTCAGTTGCTTCCCAGAGTGCTCACCCTCAGGTTGACTGCTCTATGGAGACTTCAGTTTTGGATTGTCTTGCATAAAAAAAACTGAAGGTAAGCTAGTACGATGCTAGGCAACATTGCGAGAGCTATTTCATGAATTACCGAAAAATGGCAATTCCCTGAAAGGTATTGACATTTTTTCAGAAAGTTTTATATTCTGGCTGTATGCCACTTTGGTCTTAGTTTTTGGTGCCGAAATAGCTCAGTTGGGAGAGCGTTAGACTGAAGATCTAAATGTCCCTGGTTCGGATCCCGGGTTTCGGCAGCTGGGAAGCTGCATTTTGGGAACATTGTGCCTTGATGTTTAGAAAACGCTTATTCACAGCAGTCTGATGCAATTCAGTTGCTTCCCAGAGTGCTCACCCTCAGGGTTGACTGCTCTATGGAGACTTCAGTGTTGGATTGTCTTGCATAAAAAAACTGAAGGTAAGCTAGTACGATGCTAGGCAACATTGCGAAAGCTATTTCATGAATTACCGAAAATGGCAATTCCCTGAAAGGTATTGACATTTTTTCAGAAAGTTTATATTCTGGCTGTATGCCACTTGTCTTACTTTTGTGCCAAAATAGCATCCAGTTGGTAGAGCGTTTAGACTGAAGATCTAAATGTCCCTGGTTCGAACCCGGTTTCGGCAGCTGGAAGCTGTATTTTGGGAACATTGTGCCTTGATGTTTAACATGTCTGATTCCATTCAATTGCTCCCCAAAGTGGATCCCCCTCAGGGCTCTATGGAGACAACAAAAGTAGCTGTTCCCCTGAAATTCCAGCAATTGTTCACAGACTCTTTTTTTATTCCGCCTGCGTGCCACTAGGACCACTGTGCTTTGCCGAAATAGCTCAGTTGGGAGAGCGTTAGACTGAAGATCTAAATGTCCCTGGTTCGATCCCGGGTTTCGGCAGCTGAAGGCTGTTGTTTTGGGGCCGTTGTGCCTTGATGCTTAGAAAACGCTTATTCACAGCTGTCTGATGCAATTCAGTTGCTTCCCAGAGTGCTCACCCTCAGGTTGACTGCTCTATGGAGACTTCAGTGTTGGATTGTCTTGCATAAAAAAACTGAAAGGTAAGCTAGTACGATGCCTAGGCAACATTGCGAGAGCTATTTCATGAATTACCGAAAATGGCAATTCCCTGAAAGGTATTGACATTTTTTCAGAAAGTTTTTATATTCTGGCTGTATGCCACTTTGGTCTTAGTTTTTGTGCCGAAATAGCTCAGTTGGGAGAGCGTTAGACTGAAGATCTAAATGTCCCTGGTTCGATCCCGGGTTTCGGCAGCTGGAAGCTGTATTTTGGAACATTGTGCCTTGATGTTTAACATGTCTGATTCCATTCAATTGCTTCCCAAAGTGATCCCCCTCAGGGCTCTATGGAGACAACAAAAGTAGCTGTTCCCTGAAATGTCCAGCAATTGTTCACAGGACTTTTTTTATTCGCATGCGTGCCACTAGGACCACTGTGCTTGTGCCGAAATAGCTCAGTTGGGAGAGCGTTAGACTGAAGATCTAAATGTCCCTGGTTCGATCCCGGGTTTCGGAAGCTGGAAGCTGTATTTTGGGAACATTGTGCCTTGATGTTTAACATGTCTGATTCCATTCAATTGCTTCCCAAAGTGATCCCCCTCAGGGCTCTATGGAGACAACAAAAGTAGCTGTTCCCTGAAATGTCCAGCAATTGTTCACAGACTTTTTTTTATTCCGCCTGCGTGCCACTAGGACCACTGTGCTTGTGCCGAAATAGCTCAGTTGGGAGAGCGTTAGACTAAAGATCTAAATGTCCCTGGTTCAATCCTGGGGTTTCGGCAGCTGAAGGCTGTATTTTGGGGCCGTTGTGCCTTGATGCTTAGAAAACGCTTATTCACAGCTGTCTGATGCAATTCAGTTGCTTCCCAGAGTGCTCACCCTCAGGTTGACTGCTCTATGGAGACTTCAGTTTGGATTGTCTTGCATAAAAAAACTGAAGGTAAGCTAGTACGATGCTAGGCAACATTGCGAGAGCTATTTCATGAATTACCGAAAATGGCAATTCCCCTGAAAGGTATTGACATTTTTTCAGAAAGTTTTATATTCTGGCTGTATGCCACTTTGGTCTTAGTTTTTGTGCCGAAATAGCTCAGTTGGGAGAGCGTTAGACTGAAGATCTAAATGTCCCTGGTTCGATCCCGGGTTTCGGCAGCTGGAAGCTGTATTTTGGGAACATTGTGCCTTGATGTTTAACATGTCTGATTCCATTCAATTGCTTCCCAAAGTGATCCCCCTCAGGGCTCTATGGAGACAACAAAAGTAGCTGTTCCCTGAAATGTCCAGCAATTGTTCACAGACTTTTTTTATTCCGCCTGCGTGCCACTAGGACCACTGTGCTTGTGCCGAAATAGCTCAGTTGGGAGAGCGTTTAGACTGAAGATCTAAATGTCCCTGGTTCGATCCCGGGTTTCGGCAGCTGAAGGCTGTATTTTGGGGCCGTTGTGCCTTGATGCTTAGAAAACGCTTATTCACAGCTGTCTGATGCAATTCAGTTGCTTCCCAGAGTGCTCACACCTCAGGTTGACTGCTCTATGGAGACTTCAGTGTTGGATTGTCTTGCATAAAAAAACTGAAGGTAAAGCTAGTACGATGCTAGGCAACATTGCGAGAGCTATTTCATGAATTACCGAAAATGG
>JBAMJR010000074.1:320000-477353 GCA_038501785.1 Myoxocephalus aenaeus | reverse complement strand
CATCACTCAAATAAATGTTTGTGTTTCTCCTTCAGAGCGCCTGGATGGACGCTGAGAGCAACATGAGCAGAGCACAGAAGGTGTGTGTGTGTGTGTGTGTGTGTGTGTGTGTGTGTGTGTGTGTGTGTGTGTGTGTGTGTGTGTGTGTGTGTGTGTGTCAGCACTGACCTGTAGAGGGCAGTACCGGTGCTGGCCTGTAGAGGGCAGTGCCGGTACTGCCCTGTAGAGGGCAGTGCCGGTACTGGCCTGTAGAGGGCAGTGCCGGTACTGCCCTGTAGAGGGCAGTGCCGGTACTGGCCTGTAGAGGGCAGTACCAGTATCTGGCCTGTAGAGGGCAGTACCAGTATCTGGCCTGTAGAGGGCAGTACCAGTATCTGGCCTGTAGAGGGCAGTACCGGTACTGTCCTGTAGAGGGCAGTGCCGGTACTGTCCTGTAGAGGGCAGTGCCGGTACTGGCCTGTAGAGGGCAGTGCCGGTACTGGCCTGTAGAGGGCAGTGCCGGTACTGGCCTGTAGAGGGCAGTACCAGTATCTGGCCTGTAGAGGGCAGTACCGGTATCTGGCCTGTAGAGGGCAGTACCGGTATCTGGCCTGTAGAGGGCAGTACCGGTATCTGGCCTGTAGAGGGCAGTGCCGGTACTGGCCTGTAGAGGGCAGTGCCAGTATCTGGCCTGTAGAGGGCAGTGCTGGTACTGGCCTGTAGAGGGCAGTACCGGTACTGGCCTGTAGAGGGCAGTGCCGGTACTGGCCTGTAGAGGGCAGTACCAGTATCTGGCCTGTAGAGGGCAGTACCGGTACTGGCCTGTAGAGGGCAGTACCGGTACTGGCCTGTAGAGGGCAGTACCGGTACTGGCCTGTAGAGGGCAGTGCCGGTACTGGCCTGTAGAGGGCAGTGCCGGTACTGGCCTGTAGAGGGCAGTGCCAGTATCTGGCCTGTAGAGGGCAGTGCCGGTACTGGCCTGTAGAGGGCAGTGCCGGTACTGGCCTGTAGAGGGCAGTACCAGTATCTGGCCTGTAGAGGGCAGTACCGGTACTGGCCTGTAGAGGGCAGTACCGGTATCTGGCCTGTAGAGGGCAGTACCGGTATCTGGCCTGTAGAGGGCAGTGCCGGTACTGGCCTGTAGAGAGTAACCGTGTCCCCCGTGTGTCTGCAGAGAGACTCGTCCTTCTTGAAGCGGGCCTTTGTCAGCGTCTACCTGTCGTCCGTGTACCTGCTGCTCCGCTCGGCCTCGCTGCCCCCCCCCCGCTGGGCCGACCCCCCCTCGGAGGAGCAGCGGTCCCGGGTCATCTACGCCACGCTGGACGCCCTCAGACGCAGCCGGCACGCCTCCGGCTCCCCCGCGGGCCCGGAGCCGTTCACGGACGCCTCGCACCGGCATCTGGCCTTCGACGTCGCAGAGCTGACCTTTGACCTCCTGCGTGTGGCGCGGTAGAGAAGGAAAGGAAGTGCATCATCTTCATGTGACTGTATTCTGATGTGTAATTAAGTGTATTAATTAAGTTATATATATATATATATATATATATATATATATATATATATATATATATATATATATATATATATAGTGTATTCTACAAAGGGTTTGTTTAATAAATGACAGAAAAAACAAAACTTGAATGTGCCGTAAACCTTTTTTAAACGTGTCATGTTTGTGGACGTTTTGAAGCCTCGAGTTCAGCACTTTGAACGTCACCATCTTGTTTTTTTGCAACCAGTGAACAGGAAGTGACCATATATGGACGGAGGAGGACGTAGAGACGCTGTAAACGTCTCTGGTGTCGACCTGTCAATCACACAGAAACACCGAGAGACAGATTTATAATAATTGAACCCAAAGTGAAATGATCTCAGTGTTGCGCCCTTAAAACGAACTGTCCACAAACACGTCCTTCTTCGGTTTGCAACTTTTATTAAAACAAGTCCAGGTTAAACACAAGCACACGTTTTCATCTTCAGCCTGTATACTGCACGGCTTCCTACTCCTCTCTTAAAGAGACAGCGCTCTCTTAAAGAGACAGCGCTCTCTTCTACAGGCTCAATACAATACTGTCTTCCCTTCAGTCAGTATGTGTGCAGGTGATCAATGCTCTCAAACACTGAACAACAACATATGACTTAACTTAAACACACATTTAAAGTACATTATTAGAAATGGACACAGTCGTAATAAATCAGTAAGACATATGAAATAACATATTTCAGGGCGCTACATATGTGATGTTGAATAAAAAAACAAGACTGTTCCATAAAACCTGAACCTATTACCTAAATATTCTAAATTGCTTATACTACTCATATAAGGTCTACATTTATTCATTAAGGCATTATTTTGAAATGCATTCAGGAAACTCAGAAGTCCAGTGCAGATGCAGTGCAGGTTGAGGAAGCAGCAGTGTATTTAAATAAGACATCAAAAGAAAAGAAGTGCTGCAGAATAGATTTATTTTACATTTTTTTTATTTCTTTTGTCTTTGAAAAGTTTTCTATATATATTTTGGATATAGAATATACTGTATATTGGCATTTTCCCAGAATGTTTTTTATTCATTTATTTAATTATGTATTATTATTTATTTGGTGCAGAATACTGTTTTCTATTTAAAATAAGGTTTTATTACTGTTATTATGTTTAAATCAGTTCCAAGTTACACAAATGTTAATATATTTTAATAAAGTTTGCCTGTTCAACATAATATCAACTAAGTTTTTTATATGGCGCGGGGGTGCAGTGTCCCTACCAACGCTGAGACCAAATCTGGGCCTACAGGTGTCCAGGGAACTCTCAGCATGGGGACCAAAGAGCTGTCAATGCAAGTGAAGGCCATTAAAAGGCTGACAGACTACACAAACCTATCAGGCAGATAGCAGAAACATCAGGATGGACCAAATCAACAGTTTGGTACATTCCTAAAATGAAGGAATGTACTGAAAGCTTACCAACAGCAGAAGGCCCAGAGGACCATGGAGGACAGGTGAAGGAGACGTAGCAGAATTCTGTCCTTGGGGAAGAAAAGCCTTCATAACATGAACACTGAGGTCAGGAATACTCTGGAGGAGGGAGGCGTGTCTTTGTTAAAGTCTACAATCAAGAGAGTCTGAATACAGAAGGTTTACAACAAGGTGAAAACCACTGGGAACACTGGGAACACTGGAGACCAGGAAGACCAGATTAGACCAGAACACATCTGAATGAGCCTGATCAGTTCTAGATGAAGGCTCTTTGGAAGATGAAACCAAGATTACCTTGTAAAAGAATGATGGGAAGAGAAAAGTGTAGAGAAGGAGAGGAACGGCTCCTGATCTGAAGCAAACCACATCATCTGGTGAACATGGTGGAGGCAGGGCTGTGGCCTGGTAGGGTCTGTTAGGAGTCTGCAAGGGTCTGTTAGGGTCAGGTAGGGTCTATTATGGCCTGGTAGGGTCTGTTAGGGTCTGTTTGGGTATGTTAGGGTCTATTAGGGCCTGCTAGGGTCTGTTAGGGTCTGTTTGGGTATGTTAGGGTCTGATAGGGTCTCTTAGAGTCAGTTAGGGTCTATTAGGAGTCTGTGAGGGTCTGTTATGGTCTCTTAGGGTCTCTTAGGGTCTGTTTGGGCCTGTAAGGGTCTGTTAGGGTCAGTTATGGTCTATTAGGAATATGTTATGGTCCGTTAGAGTCTGTGAGGGTCTGTTTGGGTCTATTAGGGGTCTGTTAGGAGTTTGTTTTGGTCTGTTGGGGTCTTTTGCACAGCAGATATATGAGCAAGAGGTCAAAGGTCACGAGGAAGTGGTATGTCCTCATTAATGCATAAAGCTGCAGTATGTCCTAAAGTAAACAGAAAGAGTAAAGGATCTGGAACGCAGCCTAAGACTCATACGTGGGTAAGTTGTCCCGCCCCAACAGGTTCAACCAGATCAACAAAGTGGAGTGAAGAATAAAAACACTGTCAGGTCAGACTCTGTTGTCTTAGTGAATGTTTTTATTCAAGATCAACTCTACACAACATTTGCTGCAAAGCTTTCTGCTTGATCCTCTGGTCCCCACTAGTCTACATGTACAAGAACACAAGGTCCCCACTAGTCTACATGTACAAGAACACAAGGTCCCCACTAGTCTACATGTACAAGAACACAAGGTCCCCACTAGTCTACATGTACAAGAACACAAGGCCCCCACTAGTCTACATGTACAAGAACACAAGGCCCCCACTAGTCTACATGTACAAGAACACAAGGTCCCCACTAGTCTACATGTACAAGAACACAAGGCCCCCACTAGTCTACATGTACAAGAACACAAGGTCCCCACTAGTCTACATGTACAAGAACACAAGGTCCCCACTAGTCTACATGTACAAGAACACAAGGTCCCACTAGTCTACATGTACAAGAACACAAGGTCCCCACTAGTCTACATGTACAAGAACACAAGGTGACAAAGAGGGGCAGCATGGATCCTCTGAACATCTGGTCTCCACTACAGAGTCCAGTCTGTTTCAAAGACACTCTTTACAAGTTGTCATGATTTGTCCACAGATGCTGGATTTGATCCTGAAAGACTCTTGTTGGAGCTGTGAGGAGGTTTCTGTGCACAATGACATGTGTGAACATGTGTGAACGCAGCTCAGACTGAGACTCAGTGCAACCAGTCAGACTGCATACTTTGATAGTGACGTGAGGAACTCTCTCTGGTGAAGGATAAGAAGCTGCGTCACTTCACTTCGTCTGATGCAAGTTGAAGTTGAAGTGAAGCACGAAGCTCCTTTTCTCCACAGACCTGCTGAGGACAGAAGAGAGCTGCACTCTGATGAAGTCCATGGCTAAACGTTCAGTAAGTGGAGCTGTGATTGGTTGAAATGACGTTATTGATTGTTGTGAACGTGTGACTCTTTAAAGCTGCTTTCAAACACACGCGGCAGCTGGGAAACAAGATGGCCGCCTGTGTGATTAAACAGAGAGAAGCTGCTGTTAGTTTGAATGTTGAAGTCCAGATGAAGTGTTGCTCTGAATGATGACACTGTGATGAAGAAGAGGAGTTCAGTCTGATCTGGGGTCTGTCAGGACTCTTACTGACGTGGAGGGGAAGGTAGTAAAGAGGTGAGCACTAGGACCCAGCAGAGACCAGAGAGCTCACCTGAGCCTTTGTTCCTGCACTGTCACGACCCGGCTCTTAATGAGCTATGAGAAAAACGGGAGACGCATGTTTAAAAAAAAAAGAAAAGGTACATTTATTAGTAAACCAACGACAAGTTAAAGCATGAGGTGTGCCAAAGAAAACATGGTGCTGGAGGAACGGAGATCCAGCCCAGGGACTGGGCAGACCGGTCTTCAGGACTCCCAGTTGCACTGATAAGCTCCGCCTACTAAGGACCTGCCAGACAACACAGACAAGCACGAGCAAAAGCACACAGCAGGCCCTGCTTAACCCTAGAACACTGACCTAGAACCCTAGAACACTGACCTAGAACCCTAGAACACTAACGTAGAGCGAAGGTGGTTACGTCATTTTCATTGTGTTGCTTTTGTCTGAGTTGTGTGGGTCCTTGCGTAGCTTCATGCTGCTCACTGATGTTATTGAAGGTGGGCGTATCTTAATGAAGGTGGGCGTGTCTTGTTGAAGGTGGGCGTGCCTTGTTGAAGGTAGGCGTATCTTAATGAAGGTAGGTCTGTCTTGTTGAAGGTAGGCGTGTCTTGTTGAAGGTAGGTCTGTCTTATTGAAGGTAGGCGTGTCTTATTGAAGGTAGGTCTGTCTTATTGAAGGTAGGCGTGTCTTATTGAAGGTAGGTCTGTCTTGTTGAAGGTAGGTCTGTCTTGTTGAAGGTGGGCGTGTCTCTCTGTTCCAATCCCTGTTTTTTTCAACAGGCACGTGTTCGGGTGATTTTCCCCGACTTTTTTTTGGATGGGTTTTAACATTGAAGGGGGACTTTTCCTTCACAGGACAAGGCTCACATGCCCCTTTTTTTTTTACAGAGAAAACTAAAACCAAACTTAGCTGATGCTTGTCATTTTCTTTTCTTGTTTTTTAAACGCGGCCAAAAGAAATGTCTTTGGCCTTTTGAGGAAAATGTTCACACCTGATCGCTCTTTACTCAAATCACGGAGTTCACTCTGAAAGCAACACACAGAAACACACAAGAGACACATGTATGTAATAATTGAACCAAAAGTAGCATTATTAGCATGTTTTTATAATCCTGCTATTCAGTGTTCTATTTTCTAATAAACATATTGAAATCAAGTGTAGACTTTCAGCTTTAATTCAATGGATATAACAAAACTATCACATTAACTGTTTAGGAATTATTTTTACACAATCCAAGAAATTGGACAATTGTCTTACAAATTGTTTGATGGACAGGTTTATAAAAATATATAAACATATATGTTTGTACATACATGTGTGTATATATATATATATATATATATATATATATATATATATATATATATATATATATTATTGCTGGGCAAAGTTGAAAAGATTTAATCGATTAATCGCATGATTTTTATGTGATTAACTGTGAATAATCACATTATGCGCAAAAATTCAATAATGAATGAAAAACTAGTGTTTTGCAAGCTTTTCTTTTAAAGTAATGTTATCAGAACAACATAACAGGCCCTCTGGAGCAACAGCAAGTTAACAACAGTATATACATCTGTTTTCATTTTTCTCTGAACAGGTACCAGAAGAAACATTTGTCTTTAATCAGAGAACATAAACAGTCTGTTCAGTAGTAAGGGTCCCTGTTAGAGTGAGGTAAAGTGGTCGAGCACAACAACAAGTACCTAATTTACTGTGCAGGGGACCTTTTAGTCTGATGTTTTAGTCTGTAAAGCCTACTCCTTCTTTTGTCCATGTTCAGTTTGTTGCTGTTCTAGTTTAGCAGCACAACTGTTCTGCATTTGGCTGTCAGGACATTGTCCAACACACTGTTCTGCAGAGACACTGAGACTGAGACACTGAGACAGAGACACTGAGACAGAGACACTGAGACAGAGACACTGAGACACTGAGACAGAGACACTGAGACACTGAGACACTGAGACACTGTGACAGAGACACTGAGACAGAGACACTGAGACACTGAGACACTGAGACAGAGACACTGAGACAGAGACACTGTGACAGAGACACTGAGACAGAGACACTGAGACAGAGACACTGAGACAGAGACACTGAGACAGAGACACTGAGACACTGAGACACTGAGACAGAGACAGAGACACTGAGACACTGAGACACTGAGACAGAGACAGAGACACTGAGACAGAGACACTGAGACAGAGACAGAGACACTGAGACAGAGACACTGAGACACTGAGACACTGAGACAGAGACACTGAGACAGAGACACTGAGACAGAGACACTGAGACAGAGACACTGTGACAGAGACACTGAGACAGAGACACTGTGACAGAGACACTGAGACAGAGACACTGAGACACTGAGACACTGAGACAGAGACAGAGACAGAGACACTGAGACAGAGACACTGAGACACTGAGACACTGAGACAGAGACAGAGACACTGAGACACTGAGACACTGAGACACTGAGACAGAGACAGAGACACTGAGACAGAGACACTGAGACAGAGACAGAGACACTGAGACAGAGACACTGAGACACTGAGACAGAGACAGAGACACTGAGACACTGAGACACTGAGACAGAGACACTGAGACAGAGACACTGAGACAGAGACACTGAGACAGAGACAGAGACACTGAGACAGAGACACTGAGACACTGAGACACTGAGACAGAGACACTGAGACAGAGACAGAGACACTGAGACAGAGACACTGAGACAGAGACACTGAGACAGAGACACTGAGACAGAGACACTGAGACACTGAGACACTGAGACAGAGACACTGAGACAGAGACACTGAGACAGAGACACTGAGACACTGTGACAGAGACACTGAGACAGAGCGCTGGAGAGAGTGAGCGATGCAGGGGACGTGTTCTAACAGCAGAAGTCTCTCAGCAGCATCATATTTCTTCACTATCCGTGCTCAGTGTGCTGACTCTATTGGAAACGTTCCACTGCTGCAACATGAATAAAATGTTCCGCGCACGTCTTCTGCAAAATGTCTGTCTTCTGTTTTCATGCCAGTCAAAGCATGTGAAGCAGCACCTTCATCGATATAATGAACTGTAACTCTGAGATAACTGTGTTACAGCGATAGTAGGGATAGGGGAAACACTGGCCCTGAATTGGCATCGCTGGACAAACCCCAACACCCACTTTCCCTGAAACCAGTGGCGGGCCGTGGATTTGGTATCTAAGCATGCTGTCTGTTTAGTTTAACAGCTGATCCCGGCGCGGTGCACCAGATGCTGTTCATTAAAGACAAAGTCCATCCACTCTCCTTAAAAAAAAGTTCAGCGACGCAGTTGTACAGTTTATGTGCGCTTCAGTTCCAGGGTGTACTGACACGCTGACCAATCACAGCGCACGTTAATGGTCACGCGGCCCTGTGGCAAAACAGATGCTAGAAGGCCTTCTCATATAGTTTAAACAGCTCTCGAGTCCATAGAGAAACAGAAGTGAAATGTGATTGGATGAGCGCTGTTACCTCACAGCGCCATGCAGGAGCTCAAGCTGAAGGCAACAGAGGAACACAGGAGGTGTGCACTGAGAAAATGAGCTAATAGGGAAAGAAAGAAAATATAATACATGTAGTGCATTTGTGAAAAACAATTAAATTATAAAATAACTATAACTTTTAATTATATATATTTCTTAATTAAAGTAAAAAAAGAACAACTGTGATTCTGTTTAGGCCAGCAGAGAAGGCTTAGCAGGCCCTGACGGACGCCACTGCCTGAAACAGATTATAATTGAGCATGATAGTGTGCAGTGGGACCTGCAAAACGTTCATGCCATTCCTAAAACCGGAACCGAGCATCCTGGGTCACTCTCCTTTGAAAATTAGTAACACGCAGTATCTTAACTTGCACTTTACCTCTCACCAGAGAGACCAAGCCATCTACAATAAAGGGCAAATGTTCTTCCCTGCATCCCTTCACCTTCTACAGCCACTGCAGATAACCTGGGCATAGTCGCAGCTAGGCAAGCCCCTTCTACCAGTACTGCAGCCCCACTCTGCTTAGGTCTCGCCTTAAGAGCATAACAATCAGCTCTGCAATGCCCTTCTTTATGGCAAAAGTTGCAGACCTTATCTGAACTCTGCACGTTGCGATCCCTCACCTCAGATTTACCTGACTGGAAAGAAGGATACACACCAGCGATATCGGCACTCGACCCAAAACCAGCATGTCGAGTATGTATCTCGCATAGACTCATCGGGCAAAGCAGCCGCTTCTGTAGCAGTTTTTACCTTATACCCACTGATGTACGTGGCAATACTTTCAGATATGGGCTTTTTAAACTGTTCCAGCACTATTAAGTCACACAGCTCCTATAAACTCTCCACCTTTAATGCAGAACACTAGCACTGTTTTCTTTAGGGTTCAGTTTTTCTCTCATTTTTCACCCGGTTGTAGTTGACCTTTTACTAACTGATCAAATGGTGAAGTGAACAATCCCGTCCAATGAAAGCTTCCACTGGTGTGATAAGTGACGTCATCCCCAAAGAAAAGCAAATAAAAGGCCACCTGAAGTGTCTTTCTCTAGTCTTCAAACAAGCCAAGAGAGCATTGTGAATGTCTTCTAGTCTTCTAACAAGCCAAGAGACTAAAGAGCATTGTGAATGTCTTCTAGTCTTCAAGCCAAGAGACTAAAGAGCATTGTGAATGTCTTCTAGCCTTCTAACAAGCCAAGAGACTAAAGAGCATTGTGAATGTCTTTTCTTAGATACGACTCTGCAGCTAAAGTGACAACAACATGGAAACTGTCCCATGAGTGTATTTAGTATTGAGGTGAAGGTGATGGTCATGGTGAAGATAACTAATGTGTGATCTCTCCAGCAGGTGGTGCTGTTGGTGTGAAGGTGTGGACTCTGCTATGAGTCAGTGTGAGGACCGAGAGGAGGGAGTCCCTCCCTCTAAAACCAGTCTGTGTGGGGACCATGACCAGACCAGAGCTCAGAGGTGAGAGGACCATCTCTACCTGTCCATGACTCTTCTCATGTCACAACGTCTTTGACTCACTGACTCTGGTTCTACATGTGTGACCAGGATCCACCAGAGACCAGACTGTCCTGGACCTGGACCTGGACCTGGACCTGAACCTGGACCTGGACCTGGAACTGAACCTGAACCTGGACCTGGACCTGAACCTGAACCTAAACCCAGCTGTTTGTCCATTAAGAGGGATTGGTTTATGGATCGTCTTTTAGTCTTCAAAGCTGGACCCCACCCTGTTGAGCAAAGGTGAAGATTTCAATCTGATGATGAAAACAAAGAGATGATGATGATGATGACGATGACGATGACGATGACGATGATGATGATGATGATGATGATGATGATGATGATGTGATTCCATTAGACTGTTGTGAGATCTCCAGGTTTGAAACCTTTACTGACTCAGATGAAGTTCTCTGAGCACCAACACTCTTCTTCATTGAATCACATTCACACTGGGAGCTGCCCAGTACAACCAGTCTGACCCTGAGACGTTCCACTGGTGCAGCTGGAGGTTCTGGGTGCCTTGCTCCAGGGCACTTCAGCAGTGTCCAGTGAGGGAGGGAGAGCTACATGGAGGGCTTGGTGAGAGCTGTTGGGACTAAACCAAACTGACTGGTGAAGAAAACAGTGAGCTGAAAGACTGGGCTGTTGATTCTCAGTGGGACCAGTAGGACTAGTAGACCTTTACCAGTACAGGGAGTCATCTGATCCACATGCAGATATCACTTCATGGACCTTTGTGTTGGTCTCTGTGAGGACGGAGACAATGTGAGCTGATTGTTCATGATCGAATGATGTTGATGATGATGATGATGATGATGATGATGATGTAATCTCAGTGTTTCTATCAGTTCACAGAGAGAAAAGGCTCCTGAACCCAGCTGTGTGTCCATGAAGAGTGATCGGTCTAAAGATGCTGCGATTAACTTCAAAGATGGACGCCGTTCTTATGACCCAGAGTAAGTTCTTAAAACAGATGAAACAGATGACTAACTGTTCTGATTCTCAGTTATGAAACACATAATTGGTCGTGCATCATTTACAGTGTTGTTTTCATGATGATCAATCATGACAGAACTCAATATATTTAACTAACTGCTCTGTAGGTGTTTGCATATGAATCATAAACTGTAAACAGTCTCTGGTGCAAACACAGTGTGAGTTTATTCCTCCACAGACCAGGAGAGGTCAGATTTAGAGACAGCTCTAGATTTCTGGAGCTCCAGAGTTCTGGGGACTAGCTGCAGGGGTTCTAGGTCTACATTCAGAGTTCTGGGGACTGGCTGAAGTAGTCTGGGTACTAGATGCAGAGTTTCAGGTACTACCTGTCGTGGTTTGGGGAGTAGTTTCAGAAGACCTTGTATCAGATTCAGAGGTCTGGGGACTACCTGCAGGGGTTCTGGGTCTACATTCAGAGGTCTGGGACAAGTTATAACGCTATGCAGACTAGTCAGATATCAGATGTCTGACAGAAGTCTGTAAGCAGAGTGTAGTTTGATGAAGAGTCAGTAGTTTCAAAGAGTTGCCTGTTGGAAGGTTGTCCTCCATCATTACATTCATCATAACTATGAATGGCTCCCCGGCTCCAAGATGTGAATCTAACAGTTTTATTATTGTGTCTCATTGTAATGACTAGTTGGTTGAATAAGAAACAAATAAGTAACCATAAATAAGTTGTGTAGTCGGTGCAATTTAAGACATGTTTTGATGATAATAAAATAACATTTACTGTGCAATAAATCCAGTGGAAGCAGAAAAATAAATCTTGTAAGTATGTTCAGAAATCCTTTGCTTAGTAAATGTCAGTGTTTCTATCAGTTCACAGCAGCAGAGAGAAAAGTCTCCTGAACCCAGCTGTGTGTCCATGAAGAGTGATCGGTCTAAAGACGATGTGATTAACTTCAAAGATGGACGCCGTTCTTATGACCCAGAGTAAGTTCTTAAAACAGATGAAACAGATGACTAACTGTCACACAGATGGTCGTCCTTCATCTCCAGTCTTTAGCATCTGGTTTATAAAATGATTAATCATGACAGAACACAACATCTTTAACTTATTGTTGTACTTGTGTTTTAATATCATGAACAATAAACAGTCTGTGGAGCAAACACAATGTGAGCTGATTGTTCATGACTCCTCCACAGAGAGGACCAGGAGAGCTCAGAGGTCCCCAGAGGTCCGTCTGCCCAGCAGCATCAAACACACCTGGACTCCATATTTATGGTCTGTACATGTACAACTACTTTTACATCTATTCTGTTCACAACCATCTCCATGCTGCACTCTTTAGACCAGTGGGTTGTCAGTCCGTCCAACATGGATCTGATGTTTGCTTCCATGGTTTTAGTTTGTCATTCATAGAATATTCTGTTCCAGCTGCTGGAGGAGAACATCCTCACTTTTGTGAAGGACGAGCTGAAGAAGATCCAGAAGGTTGTGAGTTCAGATTACCCAGAATGCTTTGAGATTCAGAGAGAGGATGAGGAGGAGTTGGATGGTGAGGATGAAGAGCAGAGGAAGAGCAGCAGAGAAGCATTTCTGAAGATCTCACTGCACTTCCTGAGGAGCATGAAGCAGGAGGAGCTGGCTGACTGTCTGCAGAGCAGTAAGAGGATTTCTCTAAAGATTTAACATGCTGGATAAATGGGACGTTTACTAATGTCTCAAGAGATGGACCAGAATATATTCATAGATTCATTCTTTGAGGAAATGACATGTTGAAATCTATTCTTTGACTCATTGATCTTCTTGTTGTGTGTTCATTCAGGACTTCTTGCTGCAGTTTGTCAGCGTGAACTCAAATCTAACCTGAAGAAGAAGTTCCAGTGTGTGTTTGAGGGGATCGCTAAAGCAGGAAACCCAACCCTTCTGAACCAGATCTACACAGAGCTCTACATCACAGAGGGAGGGACTGCAGAGGTCAATGATGAACATGAGGTCAGACAGATTGAAACAGCATCCAGGAAACCACACAGACCAGAAACCACCATCAGACAAGAAGACTTCTTTAAAGCCTCACCTGGAGGAGAGGAACCAATCAGAACAGTGATGACAAAGGGAGTGGCTGGCATCGGGAAAACAGTCTTAACACAGAAGTTCACTCTGAACTGGGCTGAAGACAAAGCCAACCAGGACATCCAGTTCACGTTTCCATTCACGTTCAGAGAGCTGAATTTGCTGAAAGAGAAGAAGTACAGCTTGGTGGAACTTGTTCATCACTTCTTCACTGAAACCAAAGAAGCAGGAATCTGCAGGTTTGAAGAGTTCCCGGTTCTGTTCATCTTTGACGGTCTGGATGAGTGTCGACTTCCTCTGGACTTCCACAACAATGAGGTCCTGACTGACATCACAGAGTCCACCTCAGTGGATGTGCTGCTGACAAACCTCATCAGGGGGAAACTGCTTCCCTCTGCTCGCCTCTGGATAACCACACGACCTGCAGCAGCCAATCAGATCCCTCCTGACTGTGTTGGCTTGGTGACAGAGGTCAGAGGGTTCGCTGACCCACAGAAGGAGGAGTACTTCAGGAAGAGGTTCAGAGATAAGAAGCAGGCCGGCAGGATCATCCCCCACATCAAGACCTCACGAAGCCTCCACATCATGTGCCACATCCCAGTCTTCTGCTGGATCACTGCTACAGTTCTGGAGGACGTGTTGAAGACCACAGAGGGAGGACAGCTGCCCAAGACCCTGACTGAGATGTACATCCACTTCCTGGTGGTTCAGTCCAAAGTGAAGAAGGTCAAGTATGATGGAGGAGCTGAGACAGATCCACACTGGAGTCCAGAGAACAGGAAGATGACTGAGTCTCTGGGAAAACTGGCTTTTGATCAGCTGCAGAAAGGGAACCTGATCTTCTATGAATCCGACCTGACAGAGTGTGGCATCGATATCAGAGCAGCCTCAGTGTACTCAGGAGTGTTCACACAGATCTTTAGAGAGGAGAGGGGACTGTACCAGGACAAGGTGTTCTGCTTCGTCCATCTGAGTGTTCAGGAGTTTCTGGCTGCTCTTCATGTCCATCTGACCTTCATCAACTCTGGTGTCAACCTGCTGGCAGAAGAACAAACAACCTCCCGGTTGTCTAAAGTGCTCGATAGCAAATCAACACGGTTCTACCAGAGTGCTGTGAACAAGGCCTTACAGAGTCCCAATGGACACCTGGACTTGTTCCTCCGCTTCCTCCTGGGTCTTTCACTGGAGACCAATCAGACTCTCCTACGAGGTCTGCTGACACAGACAGGAAGTAGCTCACAGACCAATAAGAAAACAGTCCAGTACATCAAGCAGAAGATCAAGAAGAAAGTGTCTCCAGAGAAAAGCATCAATCTGTTCCACTGTCTGAATGAACTGAATGATGGTTCTCTAGTGGAGGAGATCCAACAGTCCCTGAGTTCAGGACGTCTCTCCACAGATGAACTGTCTCCTGCTCAGTGGTCAGCTCTGGTCTTCATCTTACTGTCATCAGGCAAAGATCTGGAGGTGTTTGACCTGAAGAAATACTCTTCTTCAGAGGAGGCTCTTCTGAGGCTGCTGCCAGTGGTCAAAGCCTCCAACAAAGCTCTGTAAGTACAGAGAGAGTTAGCTTCATAGATCAATTCAATTTAAATACGCTGCTATCTTTTCTACTTATTCATAATTTTTTCTTCCTCCTTGTCTCTTCAGACTGAGTGACTGTAACCTCTCAGAGAGAAGCTGTGAAGCTCTGTCCTCAGTCCTCAGCTCCCAGTCCTCTAGTCTGAGAGAGCTGGACCTGAGTAACAACAACCTGCAGGATTCAGGAGTGAAGCTGCTGTCTGCTGGACTGGAGAGTCCACACTTTAAACTGGAGACTCTCAGGTCAGGATTCATCAACAAGTAAAACTAATGGACACTTAAATCCTGATTTGCATGCATGGATAAACTCGTATCCTCCTTAAGATTGTCTTTACATTACATTACATTACATTTCATTTAGCTGACGCTTTTATCCAAAGCGACTTACAATAAGTGCAATTCCACCATGAGTACAAACTCAGAACAACAAGAATCAAGAAAGTACAATTTCAATAAAGTTAAATTACAAAGTGCTATCAGTAAGTGCCATCTAAATGCTACTAAAGTGCTACCTTCCTTATTCAAGGTGTCTTAAGATGTGACGTGTGTTGTTTTGTGTGTTTGCAGGCTGTCAGGCTGTAACCTGTCAGAGGAAGGCTGTGCTTCTCTGGCCTCAGCTCTGAGCTCCAACCCCTCCCATCTGAGAGAGCTGGACCTGAGCTACAATCATCCAGGATACTCAGGAATGAAGCTGCTGTCTGCTGGACTGAAGGATCCACACTGGAGACTGGAGACTCTCAGGTATGAAGAGGCTGCAGCCACAGAGCATCAGTCTGATAGAGGAGGTAGAGCTGGAAACCTGTTCTCTGTCACACTGTCAGCCTGGTTAATATGACCCTGACACACCAAGCTGACCTCAAACTACCAGAGACTCATCTATCTGTTTGTGTCCACATGATGTTGCACGGTGTATCGATACTAAAAGGTACCGCGGTACCCGTACGTTACAAACTATATGATTTTGCATATTTTTTGTATCGATACTTCATTTAAACAGCATCGATCAGAGTGCACTCACTGTTCGACTCTCTGTCATGCTGCCTGCACGCATTAGGCTCGTTGGAGATGAGCCAGTTCTGCGCAGAATCGATCGGCGGCGTTCGGCGCGCAATGCATGCTGGGTAGAGCCAGGCGCCGCAGTAGCTCTCCACCGACTGCGTGGCCCAGTGCATGATGGGAAACGCCTGGCTGTCCCACATCAGAGAGCTGATTGGCTCTTAGATCTGACAGCAAACACCACGTGTTGTAGAAAATCCTTATTTTATGTGTAGTTGTAATACTTAACGCTGGATTGTTGACTATTAGTCTCATGTTTAATCTTAAAACATATCTTGTGTGGTTGTTAATAGAAAATCTTATTTATAACACACATCTAAACCAGTAGGAATGTATTTCACAGGCAGACATAAACAGACCAAAGGATGCAGCTACACACACATTTATACATAAATATATATTTACAAACACACATGAATAAATCCAATCTGTAAACTACAAGTAGACAAAAGTTCGGAACTAACAGGAAGTCATGTTTTCTGTGACTTCCTGTGTGTACTTTGAAGGCAGCCTAAAACCGTCCGACTTGATCTCAGTGTCTTGTCAGCGCCTCCTGCTGCTCTCTGGACTCCAGAGGAGAAGCAGCTCTAACGAGAGCCTGATGACTGCAAGGAGGCGGGGCTTAATGGGGCGGGGCTAAAGGAGGCGGGACGTAATGGGGCGGGGCTTAATGAGGCGGGGCTGCCAGCGCTCTCTCACAGAGCGATCAGGGAGACACGAGTACAGGAGCTCTTGACCACCGTCCTCAGCTTGTTGGAACAAAAGATGAAGAAGTGAAACGTGGAAATACTTTGACTACATTACAGACTGAAGGAAAGCCCACTGACACACAGACATGTGAAGGAAAGCCCACTGACACACAGACATGTGAAGGAAAGCCCACTGACACACAGACATGTGAAGGAAAGCCCACTGACACACAGAGCGTCTAACAGACAAGGGAGGACAGGTCAGACATGTCAAAGCTCCTTTCAGACAGACAGCAGACAACAGGCTACATAGCCGTGTAGAATCAATGTTATGATGGCACCATGTGGAGTTCATTCATATCTTGCTGGAGGCTAATACTAATATTAATGCCATGTGTTAAGAGTTCAAAAAGCTGAGCAGGAACAAGCTGGTAAAAAAGGAACCAGACAGATGTTTTATTTATTACTATTCTGCCTCAGTGTGTGTTTCCCTTTAGTCCAGACATCACTGTGAAAAGACAAAGAAACAATCTGTTTAAACCTTCTTGATAAATCATCACAATAGGAATGTGTTGCTGTTTAAAGGAGTTCAGCTCCACCTGGTCTTGGTTTGTTTTGCACTGAGAGACAGTTCTCTGGCTGATAAGAGTGGACTTGTTGAAGCTCCAGGTGACAGTCGGCCACAGACGCTCAGCTGGTGAACATAGTGGAGCATTTAGCAGCTAAAGAGACAGATGTTTCCCTCAGGAGGTGGAGACCAAACACAGAGCTAACAGAGAGAATAGTGGACTTCCATTCATCAGCTGACACAAACACAAAGAGTGCTGATGAGTCATCATGTTGATGTGGAACTGCTGGAAGTAACAGAATATGAGCGGATGAATAATAAGTGGTCCATGTGAACATGAATAACAAAGCTCTGTGATGAGAGTGATGTCATGTCCATGTGAACATGAATAACAAAGCTCTGTGATGAGAGTGATGTCATGTTCATGTGAACATGAATAACAAAGCTCTGTGATGAGAGTGATGTCATGTCCATGTGAACATGAATAACAAAGCTCTGTGATGAGAGTGATGTCATGTCCATGTGAACATGAATAACAAAGCTCTGTGATGAGAGTGATGTCATGTCCATGTGAACATGAATAACAAAGCTCTGTGATGAGAGTGATGTCATGTCCATGTGAACATGAATAACAAAGCTCTGTGATGAGAGTGATGTCATGTCCATGTGTCCATGCTGCTCTGACTCCTCCTCCTTTCAGGGTGGAGCCTGCTGGAGTCCGATGGTTCAGACCAGGTCTGAGGAAGTGTAAGTGTGCTTTGAGTTTGATTCATGAAAACATTCAACCATCTTCAGACTGTGACATCACTCATTCACATCTCTGATGTCATCATCAAAGTGTCAACAGATGAACAGATGATAGATTAATAACTGCAGCTGTATTGTGTCTTGTTCTCTCCATCAGATTCCTGTGAACTCACACTCGACACAAACACAGTACACAGGAAACTCAAACTGTCTGACAACAACAGGAAGGTGACATGGGTGATGGAGGATCAGTCATATCCTGATCATCCAGACAGGTTTGACTGCTGGGAGCAGCTGCTGTGTAGAACTGGTCTGACTGGTCGCTGTTACTGGGAGGTCGAGTGGAGAAGAGACGTTTATATATCAGTGAGTTACAGAGGAATCAGAAGGAGAGGAGAGAGTGATGACTGTTTGTTTGGATGGAATGATCAGTCCTGGAGTCTGGTGTGTTATAATGGTCGTTACTCTGTCCGTCACAATAAGACAGAAACACCCATCTCCTCTTCCTCCTCCTCCTCCTCCTCCTCCTCCTCCTCTGGTAGAGTAGCAGTGTATGTGGACTGTCCTGCTGGCTCTCTGTCCTTCTACAGAGTCTCCTCTGACACACTGATCCACCTCCACACCTTCAACACCACATTCACTGAACCTCTTTATCCTGGGTTTGGGTTTGGGTCCAGGTTCTGGTTCAGGTCTGGGTTCTACTTTGGTTGCTCCGTGTCTCTGTGTTCTCTGGAGGACTGAGAGTCTCCTCCTGGTAGAGAAACCTTCTCTCTGCTGTCCAGATAGTTCAGCCTGTACAGGATCACACAGCTGATGTTAGTTAGCAGCAACCTGATCTCTCAGTGGTTGTAAACAGGTGCAGCAGGTGAGGGGTACCTGAGCTGGTCTGGACTCTGGGGGGTTGAGAGCTCTCTGGACTTGTGGTGTTGCAGATGGATGTCTGAGAGCTGAGCGAGGTCCATGTAATGACCTGAAATGATCTGTTGTCTGAGAGAAGAAACATGTTTCACTTTGTGTAGAAAACTCAACTTTGTTGTCTTGAAACATTTGTTTGTGTGAAGAAAAACCTCCGAATGTCAAACGAGAGTCTTTCTGGATCAGATTCAGCTTCTGTGGAGAAATAATCACAACTTGTAAAGAGTTGTTTTGATTTGAACAAACTAAATTCATCATCTTTGATCGTCGAGGAACAAATGAACAAACTTTGATAAGTGACGTTGAGATGAAAATAAATCAAAGTTTTGGATGATTCTAGATCATAAAGCACATAAACATCATGTCAAAGCTAAAATGTCCAAATCCATCACAACAGTGTATAAATGAAGGATTAGTTAAGTCCAGCTTCATTATTCACGTTGTATTGTTCACTTTGACTTCATTCATCACTGACTGTGTGCTAGTTTGGGGAAACTCATAGAAACAAATGAAAAGAGACAAAAGAAGTTAGAACCAAACTACTGATCAAGAACCAACTCCATGACTTCATATTGGTTTCTTACCCATTACTGAGCTCACAGTCATTGATGATGATGATTTTACTTTGTATTCTTTGATTTGTATTATTACTGATCATGTGTTCATTTCATGACGATAATGTTCCAGTCTGACGTCATCAGATCAAAGACTCAATAATCTGCTTTTCACTCTGAACTGAATAAATATTTAGTTTTCTGCTCAACTTTGTTTTTGTGTAAAGTTTTAATTTCCCTTCATTGTCCCTCCAGTGTTTTCCTCCAGTGGTCAGAGTGAGTAACTGCAACTGCGTCACAACGGCATACTAGCATTTCCTGTGGATCCTTTCACAATAAAGCTCCTCACTTCCTGTCTGTGTTCAGTGTGTAGCAGCAGAATGTGAGCATGTGTCCTCTCTCCTCGTGTCCTCTCTCCTCGCGTCCTCTCTCTTCGTGTCCTCTCTCCTCGTGTCGTCTCTCCTCGCATCCTCTCTCCTCTCTCCTCTCTCCTCTCTCCTCGTGTCCTCTCTCCTCTCTCCTCGCGTCCTCTCTCCTTGCGTCCTCTCTCCTCTCTCCTCGTGTCCTCTCTCCTCTCTCCTCTCTCCTCGCGTCCTCTCTCCTCGCGTCTTCTCTCCTCGCGTCCTCTCTCCTCGCGTCCTCTCTCCTCTCTCCTCTCTCCTCTCTCCTCGTGTCCTCTCTCCTCGTGTCGTCTCTCCTCGCATCCTCTCTCCTCTCTCCTCTCTCCTCGCGTCCTCTCTCCTCGCGTCTTCTCTCCTCGCGTCCTCTCTCCTCGTGTCCTCTCTCCTCGCGTCCTCTCTCCTCTCTCCTCTCTCCTCGCGTCCTCTCTCCTCGTGTCCTCTCTCTTCTCTCCTCGTGTCCTCTCTCCTTGCGTCCTCTCTCCTCGCGTCCTCTCTCCTCGTGTCCTTGTGTCCTCTCTCCTTGCGTCCTCTCTCCTCGCGTCCTCTCTCCTCGTGTCCTCGTGTCCTCTCTCCTCGCGTCCTCTCTCCTCTCTCCTCTCTCCTCTCTCCTCGTGTCCTCTCTCCTCGTGTCGTCTCTCCTCGCATCCTCTCTCCTCTCTCCTCTCTCCTCGCGTCCTCTCTCCTCGCGTCTTCTCTCCTCGCGTCCTCTCTCCTCGCGTCCTCTCTCCTCTCTCCTCTCTCCTCTCTCCTCGTGTCCTCTCTCCTCGTGTCGTCTCTCCTCGCATCCTCTCTCCTCTCTCCTCTCTCCTCGCGTCCTCTCTCCTCGCGTCTTCTCTCCTCGCGTCCTCTCTCCTCGTGTCCTCTCTCCTCGCGTCCTCTCTCCTCTCTCCTCTCTCCTCGCGTCCTCTCTCCTCGTGTCCTCTCTCTTCTCTCCTCGTGTCCTCTCTCCTTGCGTCCTCTCTCCTCGCGTCCTCTCTCCTCGTGTCCTTGTGTCCTCTCTCCTTGCGTCCTCTCTCCTCGCGTCCTCTCTCCTCGTGTCCTCGTGTCCTCTCTCCTCGCGTCCTCTCTCCTAGTGTCCTCTCTCCTCGCGTCCTCTCTCCTAGTGTCCTCTCTCCTCGCGTCCTCTCTCCTCGCGTCCTCTCTCCTCTCTTCTCGCATGGTTTCCTTGCATCTCTCCATGCGTCCCTGGTGGGAGGGACTAGGACGCAAGGAAAGGACACAAGTCCAGAGAGCAGCAGGAGACCCACTAGTGGACTACTGTCCGAGCTCCAGAGACACGTTCATGCGGGAACCGAGAGGAAGAGGAGAGGAAGAGGAGGAGGAGGAGGAGAGGAGGAAGAGGAGAGGAAGAGGAGGAGAGGAAGAGGAAGAAGAGGAACAAGAGGAAGAAGAAGAAGAGGAGGAGAGGAGGAGAGGAGGAAGAGGAGAGGAGGAAGAGGAGAGGAAGAGGGAGAAGAGGAACAAGAGGAAGAAGAGGAGGAGAACTTTTCCCGCCGTAAGAAAACTAGTTGTGTGTGTGTGTGTGTGTGTGTGTGTGTGCGTGTGTGTGTTGTGGTCTTTGTCCCGCGAGCCTTTTGTTCCTCGCGGCTCCGTTGCCATGGTGACGCTCCATCAGCTGGAGAGACTGTGACGTCATCAACGTGGTACTACTACTGCTTGTACTTCAGTACTAACTTATCTGTACTACTTCTCCACTAGTTTCAGCTGTTTGAAGAAGTATTTAGATGCTGTACTTCTGTACAAGCAGTCACTACAAGTATTAGCATCAAAGTTCACTTTATATATATTTATATACATAAACGCGTTAACGCAGCAAACTATGAACAGCGTTCATTCTTTAAGTGCGTTACCTGGTGTGTTGGTTGCTCATGGGAGGGGCTTAATGCTGCCACACAGGTGCGTACTACTTCAGGAAGAGGTTCAGAAATACGAAGCGGGCCAGAAGGTTCATTCAATAGACGGCTCCCGTAGATCCGTGACACGGAGATACCGAACACGGAGACGGCGTGACGTAGACTGGGTAGTAAACAAAAGGACGTTTCAACTTCACACACCTGGCAACACAACAGACACACATTAGTTTCCTCACAGGCCGCCTCTTCCTCCACGGAGACAACGCGCTGTAGACTGGGCAGAACGCACGGGGTGCACCGCTCAAGACCGCAGGGGCCCGGTAGGGGCGGGGCGCTGATGTCACACGGCACGCTAGTCTCCGTGGCGACTGACCACGCCTTGTAAATCAAGGACAGCGATGGCAAGTGGAATCATCGACTCCGGTCCTGAAGCAGACAGCTGCTCTCCAATGGAGGCTGGGAGTCTAGAGGCCAGAACAGCGTCCTGTCCTCAGGGGCCCAGGAAGGCAGAGCCACAGAGCCACATCGTCACCAGCAGGGAGTCATGACCACCGCCACGCCAACATCACCTTGACTCAGCAGGAAGGTCACAGTGATAGGATTCCTGTGCACCACTTCCTCTTGGTCCGTGGCACAGGTCTGGATCCTGAAGGTCTGCGTGTTCTCTGGCTTTCCCACAACAGTGGAGATGTTTTTCTCCCAGCGATCGGCCAACTTCCTTTTTCCTCCTTCTCCTTTATTAGCCAGCGGGACTCTGTGGCCCACATGGACAGGTGCACCCTGTCTGACCCGCTCTGGTCATGTTCCCCAGGGTGCGGTTCAATCTCTCAACAGCTCCGTTGCCCATGGGGTGCTACGGTGTTGGATGTGATTCCTGAACCCCGGCAACAAGGAGCGTCTCCGCAATCGGACCGCTCTCAAAGTCAGCTCCCGGATCCGAGCGCGCTCGCTCGGGAAAGCCGTACGCGCAGAAAAAGTAGTTCCGGAGTTGTTGAGCGACATTCTCAGCTGACTGATTGGGACGGTCAGCTAAGTGCACCTGCAGGCCATCAGCCAGCGCTTGAACTGCAGCTCCAGTCTGTTGTGAAGCTCAGAGGGAGTTCCCCTCCCCCAACACCTAGAGGCTCAGCCTGAGCTGCAGGCCTGCAGCAGACCTTCAGGAACAATGGCAGACCCATGGAACTCCAAAAGAACTGAGCGACTGAGAAGTCATCGTAGAAATGAAGGACGCCCTTCGGTTTCACATCAGGTAAGAACATAGAAACATATTTCCAGAATGTAATTATCAGGAAAAGTTGACATTTGACGTAATATTATAAATAAGTGTAATGTAGTGTATTAGTGTTTCCATTGGGACCAAACACATTATGTTGGCTTGTTAGAAAGCATGTTCAATAATGCTTTATATATCTGGTACATTCTGGTAAAGCACAACACATGATGATTTTAGCTTGTGTCATTTTAAAGGTTCATTGACATCTTAGTGAAGAAGTATTACTGGGTGTGCGTGTGTATTTGTGTATCACAGTCAAAGTGAAAAGTGGTAAAGAGAAAGTGATTTGGTTTAATGCAGCATAGTGTAACAAACAGTTAAGAAGACACTTCATGTTCCTGTTTTTAGTTTGACTCATTTGCATTAGATTAAAGTGGGACACTATTGTATTTAATGTTATATGGGTTTCTGGGTGTGTTTATTATCTTAAAGGTTAAAGGGTTATTAGTGTGTGCATGTCGTAGTTACTAATGGAGCCAATAATTGGAAAATAAATCAGTGATGGAAACTGTTGTTATTTGCAGCCCTCGTCAACACTTTGTGGCCAACTTTCTTTGGTCCAACTGTACAGTCTTTTGCTATTCAATTCACTAATGTGTAAATGATACACGTGTATTACTGAAATCATTGTTCATGTTGTTTTTGAGGTTTTTGTGATTGTTTATCCTCCCTTCTTCTTCACATGAGGGGTCAGAATATTAGAAACACTTCTGGATTTAATGCATGATTTCATGTCTTCCTTTCCAACGCTGTATAGAAATAGTGCTCTTGTTTTTTAGATGGAGGTTTAGACCTCTCCCTCCACCAGAACACACCTGACTGAGTGATGAGGATGGGGCTCGGATATGTGAGTGAGTTATGAACTGGACTAGAAAGTACTTGGTTAGGGATTATATTTACTGCTTTTGAAAAAGGTTGTCTTTGAAATCTTTTTGTGACTTAAAAACTAATCAATACCCATCCCCAAAACCTTAAAATGAAAAGGCTCCATTCACACCAAATTGACCAGAATTGAAAATAATCACTCCACTGTGAATAACATTTAAAAAGCCCATATATTTGTCATTTGTTAACTTTACAGCTGAAAGTCCCCCCTCGTCTTCAGTGGGTGTCCCACAGAGGGGAAGGAAACGAGGCAGGGAGGTGGATGATGGGACGTTTTTTATTTTTATTTAAATATGGCCACCTTTTTAAACCCGTCTCTAAAACACATGTACATGAACATGTTATGCAAATGTTCCTTTCCTACACTGCATAGAATAAGATGTCACCTTTGTCACTCTTCTTTTGCAGATGTTGTTCTGACCCCGTGAGAGTTCAGAGCCGACCTTTTAAAGACATGATACACTGACTTTAAAATACCTTTTTATCACGTACTATACTAGGACTGTTTTATGACATATTATTAATATAAGATTTATTTTTGTATTTAATGGCTTATTATAAACTTAACTATGACCTTTTCATGTAATACTTCTCAATGAGTTGTTGATGTGACTTTTTAGACATCCTGTACTGTAACCTTTTATGACATATTACACCATGACGTTTCAGGACGTCTTGTGACGATGGAGTCATTTTAATGACGACCTTATACTATGACGTTTCCATGACGTTAAGACATAGTATACTTTGACTTTTAGTGACATACTTTATGACATACTATACTTTGACTTTGTATATACTATAATGGTAAATGAACTAGTACTTGTCTAGCGCCTTTCTAGTCTTCCGCCCACTCAAAGCGCTGCTACACTACATGTCATTCACCCTTTCACACCCATTCATACACTGATGGCAGGGACCACAATGCAAAGCGGCACTATCCATCAGGACTAAGTAAGCCTTCACACACCGATGGCTCCGCCCTCGGGAGCCATTTGGGGTTAAGTGTCTTGCCCAAGGACACACGGACAGGGACTGGCGGAGCCGGGGATCCAACCGCCGATCTTCTGCTTGAAGGATCGCCCGCTCTTTGCTTTGCTAAAAACAAGACTTCACCTCAAATCTTTCACTAGTGACTTTTTCTTTTCTTGGACAAACCGATGAATGGATTTTAGAACTCGTGAGCAGATTGCTTCATAATCCGATCCGATCATTCCAGTTGGTATTGTCCGATATAGTTGCAGCGTGTCAGACCAGGGCGTTACCAGTTTCACATCCTGAACGCCTCGTCTGATCTCAAATGACTAAATATACACAGCTGTCACATTCATGTAAACAGTGTTGTCCACTGATATTTAAAAAACATCTTTGTGCATCCAGCTCTCTTTCAATATTTACAACATGTGGTTTCTATCAGCCAGGAGTTTAAGTTCCTCTCACTTAGTGTGTCAGTACTGTGTGTGTGTGTGTGTGTGTTTGTCAGTACTGTGTGTGTGTGTGTGTGTGTTGCAGGCTGCAGCAGTTGGACCGTCACTGTCAGAGCAGCGCCCAGCAGGTGTGTGAGCTGCTGGCCAAACTAAAGCAGCTGATGCAGGAGAGAAACACTCGCTGAGGAGATGCAAAGCTGCACATGGAGGTACACAGACAGACAGAGTGTGACTCACTGTTTACTTTCTAAAGGAACTTGTGATGCTCTCTTTTCTCTTCAGATGCACATTATAGTCCTCAGTTTACTCAAATAAAATCAGTGAGAAGATGTTTGTCCCGTCATGTCTAATGATTGTGTCTGGTCCTTAAAAGCATGTTGTCTGTATTCTGTTCATATTGAGTCATTCTGTTTGTTTCATTGAGTGTGTGTGTGTGTGTGTGTGTGTGTTTCCTTCTAGAGACGAGTCCATACTGTGTCCACATGAGTCGGTCCTGCTCGTTTCCTCCTGTCTTTGGATCTGAAGTCAGAAATCTCTTGTTGACAAGAACTCGTCAAACTTTATTTGTGTTCATCCTTTTTGCATTATGGTACACTGTATACACTTCATGTTTAATTAACGAACTGAAAATCAGGTTTCTATCACTATGTTGTGCTACAGACCGTTCCTGTGATGTATTGAGTGGTTAGAGGAACTGGGATGTCGGGTTCGGCTTTTATAAACATGCTATATTATTTTAATAAGATTCTTTTGGGGAAACATTTCATAATCCTTCACGCAGAGTAATCTATCTCTTTGAACTGAACGTTTAGAGATAAAGTGTTTTGAGCCACACAGCGAATACAAAGTGGACGCAGCAGATTGACATAGTGCTTTATTGAAGCCGTCTGTAAGAAGGACAAGAATGTGCATCCCTATCATATGCATTGTGTCAAAATACTAAGGATGTACAGTGTAAAAGAACAGCTTGATGTTGATGCTCATTTGTTGTTTTCACATCCTGGAGGCCTCGCTGGCCAACAGCACTGCATCCTGACAGCACGAGGGACAGAAAAAGGCCTTTTGATCCATCTGCTGAGTTTCCCCGACACCGTCTCAGAGTCCATATCAGTTCTGCTCCGCCGACGTGTCACAGAGGAGAGCTGGATTCAGGATAACTTCAGGGAAACACGGCCCTCTCCGAGAACAGCTGGTCCACACATATCTCACTCAGCTGTAAAGCTACAGTAGATGGACATGGAATTGACTCAATTACACTTTGTATTATTTGTACATGTTTATGAATAAATGCACCTCATGCTTGTTCATGTTAATAATCATGATAGTAGTCTAGTACTAGAGAAAGAGACACGAGGTCACATACTTTCAGAAATCCTTCCAAACACGGGAGCCGTTTACTTATCTGCATTAAACACCGAGCTGAATGAGGTTTGTGATTATTGGCTGACGCCGACGGTTCATTAACAGGTGAGATCAATACAGAGCAGCCGAGGTCCTTGAAAGGATTTGACATTATTCAAATAGTATTGGAGTCAGATCTGTTGTGTGATAGATGTACAGTACAAACAGCAGCAGCTTGAAGAGTGAACACTGTCAGCGCAGCGCCACATATCTCACATACCGGCCATTCACACCAGTCCAGGGCACCAGTAAAGCTGGGAGGAGGCAGGAAGCATCCAGTTACAAGTTCATTCAGAGTCTTTTAGGGAAACCCACATTGATGAAGTGGATTACTAAAGTTCCAGTTTCTCCACTGACAGTAGTTGAAGGAAAACATGTATTACTTCTATGATCTCTGACCTTAGAATCAGCATCTGCCAGTAGATGCACTTCAATGCGTAAAGGAGGATCAAACCAGAAGAGTTGGAGACTTCAAAACAAGAGGAGGAGTCAGCGACATCAGTAGCAGTGGCGGCTGGTGACATTTTTTTTGGGGGGGGCGCAGTTGGGCGGCGCGGTTTAAATAGCACTCTACAAGGAGAAGAAAAGAGGTTTGGAGTAGAATATTCTAAAAAACAAAGCTTTATTTCAAGAAAACACAGTGCTCAACACTGTCCAATAACAACTATCAACAAACTGTAACTTTGGGCATGAGAGGTTCAGAGCAGAATGGTTTAAGAAACATTCAATGTGGTGGCCAGAGCAACTTCAGGGAATACATTGACGTAGCATTCAAACTGGGGGCCCTGCAGTAAGGTGGCACTGGTGAGGTGGTCTTTGAAGGCAAAGCGTTCCCTGGTGTGTCCAAGTATGGTGTCACAAACCTACAGATAAATATATAGAGAGAGAGACAGAGACAGTAAGATAAGTTGTGGGGAAATATCTACTACAAACAGGCTTCATACTACAGACAAAAAACTATGTTTTGTGTGTCTTGATGGTTGTAGCTATGACACACACACACACACGCACGCACGCGCACACGCACACACGTTGGGGATTGAATTGGTATTTTAGATAAAGTTATAGCCTGATATGACATCCACCCAAATCTAACAATGTCCAACATGTGTTCTGCTGTGGGAAAGATAAAACATTAAACTTTAACACAGGCATCTGCTGATTTTGACGCTCACCTCTGCAGCAATCCTTCAAGCTCATCTTCCTTCACAGCCGGCGCTTCCTCGGCTGCTCAGAGCCACTGCACACGGAGCCTCCAGCTAGCAGCTCCGGTTAGCATGTAGCTTGGTGCATGTAGCGTCACTGCTTTGCTGCTGAATATTTAAATCCGGACGTTCGGGTCCCAACTCTTTCAGCCTCTTCTTGTCAACATCTGATCGTGGATTGAAAGGTGTTTCGCGTAGAGATACCACAGAGTTTTCAGTCGCCATACTAACATAATCAAAGTCTCTGCTAGCTGTGTTGCTCGCGTAGCTACGTGGGAGCTATATGGATGTGAGGGAATGATAAAGGTCTCTGATTGGACGAATAGTCCAACCACGTTGCAATAAGAAACGATGTCATTGGCTAGGGCGCAGATTCGTGCGCCCGAAGATTCACGTTTCATCCGCCAATGAGAAGCTGTCCTTGCCGTCACGAGGGTGAAATGTTTGTTAGCTTTCCATAGACACACATTGGGCCGGCGCCCCGAGAGGGGAGGGGCTTTTCTCAGTAATGATGAATGGCGATATATTATATTTAACTTAAGTGGTTGTTGACAGGGGCTTACGGTCTCCCACACACATTTAGCGCGTCAACACGGAATATTTCTTATTTAAATTATTTGATATATAATGTTTTTTGACAGTATATATTATATTTTTTTTTTCTTATTTTTTTTTTTTCATCGCAAAATTTTAGGAGGGGCGGCGCCCTAGCGCCCTCTATTGACGCACCGCCACTGATCAGTAGATATATCTTAACCTTTTAGCTCCTGAAGACTGACCAAGATACTGAACATTTCCACTGAGCGTGATTCTGCAGTGGCAGCGCTGACTCCTCTCTGGCACGAGGGACTCAATCACCCAGGTCCGCCTGAAGACTTCATAGCAGCATCAAAGCTATCGCTTGTATGCGGAGGGAAGAGAACAAATAATATGGAAGCTCAAAGTCTTTCTTTAAAGCAGGGTTTCATCACATTCCTCATGTGAAAGTGCTGTGGCCAAAGCTATAAAGCAGCTTTTTTTTGATGAGCTCTGGTTCCTCATGATTGTGGCGGTAAGCGCACACATACAGCTCCAGCTCCTCAGGTACTCAGACCTGGGTCCAATCAAAGCTCAACTCCTTCCAAAGACTTGAGCGTTTGCTTGAGCCTGTCACGGTGCCAGCTGGGTGGGAATTGTACTCATCTTGAACTATTGGGCTGCTTCAGCTTTGCCAGACAGGCTCAATGGATCACAGAGTCTGTTTCATAAGAGTTGTGAATGTGACTTTGACTCGGGACTGGTTAGTGAGGACAGGACGACAGCACACAGGCCAGCGCCATCCCTTTGTGCTGTCTGCCATGAAGCGCCTTGGCAGCTAATAGCAATGTAATGGATGTGCAAGTGTAAAGCATATGGACTTAAGAGCAGTGGAGAAAAAAAAGCTCATTTGTCGTACAAGAGTTCAAACTAACTGCTTTCCTCTCATTTTCACCTCCTTGTGATGGTTATCTCAACCAACTTGCACTGCATTGTGGGTAACGTAGTAAAGCTCGTGGTTCGGGAGCTTCATCCTTCTGAACTGCTGTGCTTTGAGGTGCGCTCTTAAACACAAACCCACAACAGGACCTCGCACACTCACACACACAAACACGTCATCCTTTCAAGCGTCTCACGTCCACAGAGTTGATGAGTCATAGCGGTACATTAGGAGTAAAAGCAACACCTGTGCTGCAGCTGTACAAGCATAGACTAGTACAGGTGCTTGATGTGATGCTGGCGCCTGCAGCATTAAGCTAGTAGTGTAGCACCGGGTTGTAATAGTAGAAGTATAGTAGGAGTAGGAGTAGTAGTACCTGTGGTAGGAGTTGAAATAGCAGCAACAACAATAATGAATTGCACTGAGCGAAACCTGAGTCAAATCCTACCCGACAACGTGAGCTGTGTCGGATTCTGCTCACTGGGGACAACTGCTCCCTCAGAGCCAGGCAGCCTCAATCAATCCCAGAAGCAGTTAGTGAGGATTTGAAATCAGACCCGAGTGCCTCTCTGAGTCGGAGAGTATCCGTCTGTTTGCAAAAGCCTGAGATACAACCGGTAACGGCAGTTTAGCTTTGAGTGACTTAAATGCTGTATCTCCATCTCACGGATCAAAAGCCACACAAACGTCTCCTTAATGCATCAGCTGTTGTCTGACTTGTTCTCAAGTGAGTCTGGCAGGAACGACACATGTCAAAGCACAGCGGGCCACCGGTGATGCTCCTGTCATTAAAGGGACATTACACAGTAACGGATCACCTAGGGTTGCAGCGCAGGATTAGAAAGTCATTTTGCCTGGAATTTCTCTCTAAAAAGGGATTGACTAAATGTAAATGAATAGAGAAGCAGACTGCAGAGGTGAAGAAGAGGAGGAGGAAGAAGAGGAGAGAAGGAGAAGGGCACAATCCTTCCAGTCTTTCTGGGGAGGGCCAAAGCTGTGGGTCTTTTTGTCCCACACTGATGACCTCAGAGACCAGCTGCGATGATGTCACCATGATGGACAGGTCATTCAGGCCACCGGCAGAGGAGGAGAACTGTGGGAAGTGCGGTCTTCTCTCGTTATCCAGACAGTCCATCCCGTCCTCGTCGACTGAAGACACCAGTTGATTCACAGGTAATCAATTATATTATTAAATTACACTTATTCAGTGAAAATGAATACATACAATTCCATAAAAAGCATTGTGTTTGGGAAGTTGTGGATTTAAACCGAACACACTGTGTCTGTGATCTCCGGCTTACTAACTGATGTGCGACCTCCAGAACAAGTGGAACCTCACATCAGCGCAGAGAAACACATCGGTTCCACTCATGCATCATTCAGTGCTCAACATTTAGAAGCTGGTATCTTTATTTCAAACGCCTGTGAAGCGCTGCATGTGGCCTGAGGACTATTCCAGAGACACTGGAATAAACAGACAACAGCCCTTTTTCACTGTTTGTTACCCAGTTATTTCAAGTTGAATATCTCACCTAAAGAAAGAGTGAGAGCGCTGATCAATGACTTCAAACTGCAATTATTAAAGTGGTCAACATGAAAAAAAGCTAAAGTTGATGGTTATCAGATGCTTGACCAAAACATCGACTGACTGCAGCTACACAACTGATTTATCACAATTTATATAATAGAACACTTTTATTAACAACATTCATGATCCTCTGCAGAAATGATTTCACGTATAATAACTCAAACACATACATTGTTAGGTGGGATGTGTGCTATTCTCACAGTAAGATGTCATATTTAACCCAACACACACACACACACACACACACACACACACACACACACACACACACACACACACACGCTCCAAACCAGAGCCTTCACTTCTTCTGTCACCGTGTTTATTTCTATATTTTTCTCTCCACTGAGAATATCTTCAGCAATGTCCAAGTGAAAGTGAGGTTTCCTTGGGTTTTAATGTTTGTACGTAGACGTGTGAGAAAAAGTGAGAGACAGACTCACATTTCTCTGGAGGAGTGATTGTGATGGTTTGGGCTGTAAACTCCTCATCAAAGTATCTGGTGTCCGTCTCCGACGTCACCTGAGGCCTGAAGGGAGGGACCATCTGGGGCAGACGAGAGGACACGAAGAGGAAAGACTACATCAGACAAGAACACCGAACAACAGAGCAGAAAGACACCAAACTCTGGATGTCACCAAACGTCTTGGAGTTGGGGCGCCACACCGGACCAATGGGGACGCAGCACATGAATACAACAGCAAGGTCTTTAATGGTAGCATTGTCCATCATGAACATATACATACAAAGCCCCAGAGTGTAGTCATAGTATAGTGTACCATAACACGCCTTGGTGTATGTAGTATGTCATAACAAGTTTTTAAAATGTAATGTATACGAGTACATAGTTTTTGTGTAGTATGTCATTACAAAGGTAATAAAAAGGCATAGGACAGTATGAAATACAAAAGTTTTAATATAGTATTTTGTGTCATTAAAAAGACATGAAAATGGAAATATAATAAATCTAGAACAGTAAAAGAATAGTATGTCATAAAAAAAGTGTCAAAATAAGTTACATTATAGTATGTTGTAATTATTTTTAAAGAAAAGTAATAAAAAAACTTCCATAGCATAGAATGCCTATAAAGTCATTAAGAAGTCATAGTATAGTTTGTCATAGTAGTCATAAAAAGTAATGGTAAAGTATGGCATAACATTTTTATGTATAATATGTCATTTCATAAAATGTCATCAAATAATAGTAAGCCTCAGCAGTCTCCTCAACATTTGACTCTCTACTCTCCTCAGGCTGTCCCTGACCCTGGTTGACTATCTTCGGTGGTGTATCTCTTTTCTCAGTATCTTCCCCCATGTCACAATCTGTCTGAGTCTGGCTATCTGCGCTACCTTTGGTGAGGAATTTCACCAGCCTATGTTTAAGGACTTTTCCTGTCTCGGGATAATACATGTTATATGCTGGACTATATTTGTCATAGCCTACAAGGATCCCCTTTTGGCATCTAGAATCCAGCTTGTTCTTATCCTGCTGATATACGTAGCATTCAGAGCCAAATATCTTCATGTTAGATAGGTTAGGTGTTTTTCCTGTGAAAACACGGTAAGGTGTCTGCTCTAGCCGCTTACTGTAGCACCTGTTGTGGATTTGAGCTGCTGTCTGTACAGCATATGTCCATAATTGCTTTGGGAGGTTACTCTCCAATAGCATGCATCGAGACTTCTCGAATAAGGTTCTCCAACCTCTTTCGGCAGTTCCATTTTGATGAGGTGAGTAGGGTGCACTCTTCTCATGCCTTATCAAGTCACTCCTAAGTAAAGACTGACTCCTGCCCGGTAAACTCTGTGCCGTTATCAGACCGTATGCACTTTATCTTTCCATATGGAGCTACATCTGCTATGAATGTTTCTGTAGCTTTTGTCATGTCACTCTTTGCTTTAATAAAGTATGGAAAAATCATCCCACTGTAATCATCAGTGAATGCTATTGCATATCTGTATCCATCTTTATCTGCTGGTTCTATCGGACCGCATAGGTCTGTGTGTACTAGCTCTAATACGGCTGTAGCTTTAGCATGTCTGTTTCTGCTTTGTGTAAACTTGCCCTGTGTGCATATTTCACAGTTTTGGTTGGACTTGTCATGTTTCCCTTTTATAGACATTTTCTAATTTTGCAACATCATCAAAATTACAATGACCAAGTATCCTATGCCACGTTTGAATGTCATAACAACCATACTCTTCATCAACATTTTCATCCTCTACCGTGCTAAGGTAATACAGCCTACCATACACATCCATTTTGAACATGGTACCATCCTTGTGGACCAGCCAGTCATTACCGTGCTTGAAGCGGACCTCAGCTCCGTTGGCTGTCGCTGCTTTGACTGAAAAGATGTTTTGTGGAAACGATGGGATGTAGAGCGCTTGCTTGAGCCTCGTTTCCACCTGTCGTCCCTCGCTGTCCAGCAAGTAGACTTCGGCGTCTCCCCTCATCTTCGCCATCCCGCTCACCTTGGATCCGTCATCAGCTCGATCATGTGGTCCTCGGGTCTGAAGCTCCTGTCGACTGTTTTGAACTTTGTGGCGTCGTTGCTCATGTGTGTTGTGGCGCCGCAGTCGACCATGAGACCCTTCTTGTTTCCTCTTTGTGCAGGACAGTCACTCATCCTGAAACAGAAAGATGTATGCTCTGCCTCTGTCTCTCCATCAGCTTTCTTCACATGGTCACGGCCTTGTCCTCGGCTGCGTCCGCTTCCTCGCTGTGGTGTGTCCCATTTTCTTCCCTCTTCCTCTTCCTCGTGATCTTGTTGCCCCGCTAGTCTTCATCACGTTGTCTTCTTCAACATTCACGTCACTTTTCCCATATTTTTCAGTACTCTCGTAACTTCGCAGTTTTGTTTTAAATAGCCATCTGAACCCATCACTAATATGCTCCTCTGCTCTTCTCAATGACGTGAATATAGTCTCTGCTCGAATAATATAGTCCGTGACCGTTTCATCGTTAGCCTTATGGAGCGAGGAAAGTTCACAATACAAACTCACAACGCGGGGTTTGTCCTTTCCCGCATAGTGCTCACGAAGAATATTCATTGCTTTTCTTCCGTCACGTTTCGCGTCCCTCATTACCAAAGACAAGCTCTTGTTGTCTAGACATTGCACTAGTTCTGCATATGCCTCACCGTTCTTTTCCTCGTCTTCCGCGAGAGCTTCTTCGTCATCCTCAGCTATCTCCGGGTCTTCCGAGATAACTTCTCTGAGGCGACGTAACTCCATGTGCGCGAGGAACCTCGTTTCCCAGAGCTCGTAATTTTTCTCATCACCGTCGAATAAAAGTCTGAACCACCTTTGGCCTGATTGACTGGCCCATGACCTGTAGCGCTAGACATTCCTGCAGCTATCTCCGTTATTACAGTCACCAAAGTGGTTAGCTAGTAGCTCCTAGTAGCTAGCATCCACGGGAGGAAAAGGACACACTACCATCGTCTCTTTGGTCGGGGAACTCTCTGACCGTTTATTCTGCGCATGCACACAACAGCACCCCAGTGCACACAGACACACATCCTCCCACGTGACATCACTGCTCAGCCATCAACATGGCTTTGCTACTCAGAAGGAATATGCTCAACAGTACTGCATCTCCAGAGGTACATGAAGTACTTTAGTACATCTCCAGAGGTACATGAAGTACTTTAGTACATCCCCAGAGGTACAAGAAGTACTTTAGTACATCTCCAGAGGTACATGAAGTACTTTAGTACATCTCCAGAGGAGAGAGGACGCGAGGAGAGAGGACACAAGGAGAGAGGACACGAGGAGAGAGAGGACACGAGGAGAGAGAGGACGCGAGGAGAGAGGACGCGAGGAGAGAGGACAGGAGGAGAGAGTATTTATGATTACTTCATGTTTCCTTCCTTATTTCATAGTACAATCGTGTTGAAAACATAGTTATCAAATATGATACAGCAGGTATATAAAGTAATGATTCACCTGTAAATTATGCAATCACCATTGTATTGTATTTCATTATGCAATCTGGATTATGTCATATCACAATGCAGATACACTGTTTTGATCTGGAGCTGGTCCCAGATATGTGGACCTGGTCCCCAGATATGTGGATCTGGTCCCCAGATATGTGGATCTGGTCCCAGATATGTGGATCTGGTCCTCAGATATGTGGATCTGGTCCCAGATATGTGGATCTGGTCCCCAGACTACGTGGCATACATTGATTCTTGCTTCATAGATGAAGTTATTAATCAACAGAGTAGAAATTTGATCTCTGAGAGCACTTTGACCAGCAGAGGCCTCAATAAACATGAAATATGAGCTTCATAAAACACCTGAAGTACCAAAGTCCAGACTGTAGTCCAGTATCAGAACTCAATCTAACGACTGAATGTGTTTTATATATTTATAGGTTTATTAAGAGTCAAGGTTCAAGTGAAGGAGCAGAGAAACAGTCAACACAGTGTGGAGGGTTGATGTTCAGGGAGGAGGAGCTTCATGTTCTCCGCTTGGTTCCAGTGGGTCAGAGGAAGCAGGAAGAAGCTGAGGGTTAATCTTTAACATGCTCATAAAGTCATAACACATGATCAGCTCTCTGAACTGAGTGCTGCAGGTTCACACTGGTTCATCACAGTGGTGGAGTGGGACTCACACTGGTTCATCACAGTGGTGGAGTGGGACTCACACTGGTTCATCACAGTGGTGGAGTGGGACTCACACTGGTTCATCACAGTGGTGGAGTGGGACAGCAGCCTGAAGACACACAGGACTGGTGAAGAAGAGGAGGAAGAGGAGTTAATCCTCATCGTCCCATCACATCAACAGGAAACTCTTCTTCTACACAGACCTGGTCCAGGAGGCGAAAGTGAGTAAGTGGCCCTTGAATTCCTTCCAGTGTGTTTCATGACCAACAAACTGCTCTTTGCTGGTTCATGTGTGGACCTCCTGTCTCTGAGAAGGAGTCCACAGCTCAAAGTGACCCGTCTGTCTGTCTCCATCAGGGCTGCAGGTGAACCTGTCTGTCTGCATCAGGGCTGCAGGTGAACCTGTCTGTCTGCATCAGGGCTGCAGGTGAACCTGTCTGTCTCCATCAGGGCTGCAGGTGAACCTGTCTGTCTCCATCAGGGCTGCAGGTGAACCTGTCTGTCTGCATCAGGGCTGCAGGTGAACCTGTCTCTCTCCATCAGGGCTGCAGGTGATCACCAACATGAACAGGTATCTCTCAACCTTCATTCCTGTGATCAGTGTACTTTGTTTGGTCGGGTCATGTGATCAACTTCAGCAAACATCCCGTATGATTCAATGCAAAAAAAGGTATTAAACACGCATTACTACTTTGCAGTTAAATATTTAACATTTATTCCAACACTTTGACATAATAAGGACATCTTATTAATAATATTCAGTATATTAATATTTACATATCATGTAGCATACAGATAGTCCTGCACTTGACTGATGATCTCAAATGTAAACCAACGTCAGAGCTGTGTACAAAGGCACAACAACTATAATTATGTTAGCTTACTCCTCGTTTGCATTAATAGCACACATTATTATTATTATCTTTTTTATTCTTGTGGCTCAAGGTGGGGCCCGTGGCCCTCTACTGGCCGGCCGCCACTCTGTGATCCTGTTTTTCCTTCAGCGTGTTCACTCTGACTGACTTCATGTTGGCTGTTTCTCTGCTCCTTCACTTGAACCTTGACTCTTAATAAACCTATAAATCTATAAAACACATTCAGTCGTTAGATTGAGTTCTGATACTGGACTACAGTCTGGACTTTGGTACTTCAGGTGTTTTATGAAGCTCATATTTCATATTTATTGAGGCCTCTGCTGGTCAAAGTGCTCTCATAGATCAAATATCTACTCTGTTGATTAATAACTTCATCTATGAAGAAAGAATCAATGTATGCCAAGTAGTCTGGGGACCAGATCCACATATCTGGGGACCAGGTCCACATATCTGGGACCAGATCCACATATCTGGGGACCAGATCCAGATCAAAACAGTGTATCTGCATTGTGATATGGTATAATCCAGATTGCATAATGAAATACAATACAATGGTGATTGCATAATTTACAGGTGAATTATTACTTTATATGCCTGCTGTATCATATTTAATAACTTTGTTTTCAAAATGATTGTACTATTGATCCTACCTGCTGCCATGGCCCTTCTGATGCCCCCCTCCTCTCTACCGCCTTCTGCTTCATGGATTATCAGGATCATGGACCATGCCTAATACTCATTATATGACTAATTTCTGTCATATTCATTGAATGTGCTGTAACTACGCTATTCATTCTGGCCACATGACATCTATTGCTTCTGTCCATCAGGAGAGGGATCCTCCTCTGTTGCTCTCCCTCAGGTTTCTTCCCCTTTTTTTCCCTGTGAAAGGGTTTTTACTATCTTTTTAGGGGAGTTTTTCCTGATCCGATGTGAGGTCCCGGGACAGGATGTTATGTGTACAGATTGTAGAGCCCTCCGAGGCAAACTTGTATTTGTGATGTTGGGCTATATAAAAAAATAAACTGAATTGAATTGAATTCTTTTCTTGTTGATAGCTGATAGTTTTTTCCAACAGCTGCTCTGGCTGAAGATTAAAAACAGAATTCCCCTCCCTGCTGGTCTTCTTCTCTGTTGTAGGACCCACCAGAGACCAAAGTCCCCTGGACCTGAACCAGAACCTGGACCTGAACCTGAACCTGGACCTGAACCAGAACCTGGACCTGAACCAGAACCTGGACCTGAACCTGAACCTGGACCTGGACCCAGCTGTGTGTCCATGAAGAGTGATCGGTCTAAAGGTGGTCTGATTAATTTCAAAGATGGACGCCGTTCTTATGACCCAGAGTAAGTTCTTGAAACAGATGAAACAGATGACTAACTGTTCTGATTCTCAGTTATGAAACACATAATTGGTCGTGCATCATTCACAGTGTTGTTTTCATGATGATCAATCATGACAGAACTCAATATATTTAACTAACTGCTCTGTAGGTGTTTGTATATGAATCATTAACTGTAAACAGTCTCTGGTGCAAACACAGTGTGAGTTTATTCCTCCACAGACCAGGAGAGGTCAGAGTTTTAGATAGATAGAGTTCTGGAGACTGATGACGTGGACGAGCTGCTAAAGTCTTCAGAACAGCTCCAGAGTTCTGGAGAGTAGCTCCAAAGTGTTGTCAGGAGACTCGGTGCAGAGTTGCAGTCAAACAGATTTAACGTTAATGTTAACAAATAATAAACTCTGAGAACAAAGACTGCTCGTTAGATCATCAAAACTGATTTATATCTCATGTTTAATCGGTATGGAGACATCGGAGCCAGCGGATCGTTTCAAAAGGTTCTGCCGAGATGAGGCTGCTCTCAGCGGGCAGCAGAGCGCTGACTGCCCGGTCCCGCAAGCAGAACCTCAAGTCTCCCAAATCGTCGGCGTATATTTTTAAGGAGGCTGATTCTTGACAAACCGTCCACAGATTTGATGTGTAAACAACGAACTTCTCGCCTGAAAACGACTCAAAAACACAGCATTCAGAACATTCTCATCCGCCATTGTTCCCTGTCACTGGTGCGAAATGCGTTCTTGGATATTGGTTATCCCAAGTACGCACAAGTCACCTCTGTTGCATCTTGGGTAAAATGGGTGGAGCAAGTCACATTCGGGCATTTGATCTGTGGAATTGCTGCAGGGGTTCTGGGTCTACATTCAGAGGTCTGGGGACAAGTTATAAATATGCAGACTAGTGCAGACTAGTGTCAGATGTCTAGTTTTTTCTTTGGTAACTAGACTTTATTGTTGAGACTTGCTAAGATTTGAACTGTTAGAGACACTTTCAACCATCAGTGGTTGAACTTTGGGTTTTATATTGTCCACTGAATGTATAATACACTGGTGAACTTTAAATTACTGTGTTCTTTGTGTTCTTTGTGTTTTCTGCTGGATATCTTTGGAAGATTCTAAATATAAGTGGCTCCCCGGCTCAGAGTCAAACTTCTACAAGATGTGACTCCAGTAGTTTTAGTTATTGTGTCTCATTGTAACGACTAGTTGGTTGAATAAGAAAACAACAAGTCACAATAAAGAAGCTGTGTCTTCTTTACCATTAACTACAAGTTTTAATGAAAATAACATCACTTTTACTGTCCAATAAAACCAGTGGAAGCAGAAAAATAAATCTTGTATGTTCAGAAATCCTTTATGTTTATTAAATGTCAGTGTTTCTATCAGTTCACAGCAGCAGAGAGAAAAGTCTCCTGAACCCAGCTGTGTGTCCATGAAGAGTGATCGGTCTAAAGGTGGTCTGATTCACTTCAAAGATGAACAACATTCTTGTGACCCAGAGTAAGTTCTTAAAACAGATGAAACAGATGACTAACTGTCACACAGATGGTCGTCCTTCATCTCCAGTCTTTAGCATCTGGTTTATAAAATGATTAATCATGACACAACACAACATCTTTAACTTATTGTTGTATTTGTGTTTTAATATCATGAACAATAAACAGTCTGTGGAGCAAACACAATGTGAGCTGATTGTTCATGACTCCTCCACAGAGAGGACCAGGAGAGCTCAGAGGTTCCCAGAGGTCCGTCTGCCCAGCAGCATCAAACACACCTGGACTCCATATTTATGGTCTGTACATGTACAACTACTTTTACATCTATTCTGTTCACAACCATCTCCATGCTGCACTCTTTAGACCAGTGGGTTGTCAGTCTGTCCAACATGGATCTGATGTTTGCTTCCATGGTTTTAGTTTGTCATTCATAGAATATTCTGTTCCAGCTGCTGGAGGAGAACATCCTCACTTTTGTGAAGGACGAGCTGAAGAAGATCCAGAAGGTTGTGAGCTCAGATTACCCAGAATGCTTAGAGAGTCAGAGGGAGGATGAGGAGGTGTTGGACGGAGAGGATGAAGAGCAGAGGAGGAGCAGCAGAGAAGCCTTTCAGAAGATCTCACTGCACTTCCTGAGGAGCATGAAGCAGGAGGAGCTGGCTGACTGTCTGCAGAGCAGTAAGAGGATTTCTCTAAAGATTTAACATGCTGGATAAATGGGACATTTACTAATGTCTCAACAGATGGACCAGAATATATTCATAGACTCATTCTTTGAGGAAATGACATGTTGAAATCTATTCTTTGACTCATTGATCCTCTTTGTTGTGTGTTCATTCAGGACTTCTTGCTGCAGTTTGTCAGCGTGAACTCAAATCTAACCTGAAGAAGAAGTTCCAGTGTGTGTTTGAGGGGATCGCTAAAGCAGGAAACCCAACCCTTCTGAACCAGATCTACACAGAGCTCTACATCACAGAGGGAGGGACTGCAGAGGTCAATGATGAACATGAGGTCAGACAGATTGAAACAGCATCCAGGAAACCACACAGACCAGAAACCACCATCAGACAAGAAGATCTCTTTAAAGCCTCACCTGGAGGAGAGGAACCAATCAGAACAGTGATGACAAAGGGAGTGGCTGGCATCGGGAAAACAGTCTTAACACAGAAGTTCACTCTGGACTGGGCTGAAGACAAAGCCAACCAGGACATCCAGTTCACGTTTCCATTCACGTTCAGAGAGCTGAATGTGCTGAAAGAGAAGAAGTTCAGCTTGGTGGAACTTGTTCATCACTTCTTCACTGAAACCAAAGAAGCAGGAATCTGCAGGTTTGAAGAGTTCCCGGTTGTGTTCATCTTTGACGGTCTGGATGAGTGTCGACTTCCTCTGGACTTCCACAACAATGAGGTCCTGACTGACGTCACAGAGTCCACCTCAGTGGATGTGCTGCTGACAAACCTCATCAGGGGGAAACTGCTTCCCTCTGCTCGCCTCTGGATAACCACACGACCTGCAGCAGCCAATCAGATCCCTCCTGACTGTGTTGGCTTGGTGACAGAGGTCAGAGGGTTCACTGACCCACAGAAGGAGGACTACTTCAGGAAGAGGTTCAGAGATGAGGAGCAGGCCAGCAGGATCATCCCCCACATCAAGACCTCACGAAGCCTCCACATCATGTGCCACATCCCAGTCTTCTGCTGGATCACTGCTACAGTTCTGGAGAACGTGTTGAAGACCACAGAGGGAGGACAGCTGCCCAAGACCCTGACTGAGATGTACATCCACTTCCTGGTGGTTCAGTCCAAAGTGAAGAAGGTCAAGTATGATGAAGGAGCTGAGACAGATCCACACTGGAGTCCAGAGAACAAGAAGATGACTGAGGCTCTGGGAAAACTGGCTTTTGATCAGCTGCAGAAAGGGAACCTGATCTTCTATGAATCCGACCTGACAGAGTGTGGCATCGATATCAGAGCAGCCTCAGTGTACTCAGGAGTGTTCACACAGATCTTTAGAGAGGAGAGAGGACTGTACCAGGACAAGGTGTTCTGCTTCGTCCATCTGAGTGTTCAGGAGTTTCTGGCTGCTCTTCATGTCCATCTGACCTTCATCAACTCTGGTGTCAACCTGCTGGCAGAAGAACAAACAACCTCCCTGTTGTCTAAAGTGCTCGATAGCAAATCAACACGGTTCTACCAGAGTGCTGTGGACAAGGCCTTACAGAGTCCCAATGGACACCTGGACTTGTTCCTCCGCTTCCTCCTGGGTCTTTCTCTGGAGACCAATCAGACTCTCTTACGAGGTCTGCTGACACAGACAGGAAGTAGCTCACAGACCGATAAGAAAACAGTCCAGTACATCAAGAAGAAGATCAAGAAGAAAGTGTCTCTAGAGAAAAGCATCAATCTGTTCCACTGTCTGAATGAACTGAATGATGGTTCTCTAGTGGAGGAGATCCAACAGTCCCTGAGGTCAGGACGTCTCTCCACAGATGAACTGTCTCCTGCTCAGTGGTCAGCTCTGGTCTTCATCTTACTGTCATCAGGAAAAGATCTGGAGGTGTTTGACCTGAAGAAATACTCTGCTTCAGAGGAGGCTCTTCTGAGGCTGCTGCCAGTGGTCAAAGCCTCCAACAAAGCTCTGTAAGTACAGAGAGAGTTAGATTCATAGATACATAACTTAAATATGTTATGCTATCTTTTACACTTATTCATTATCTTTTCTTCCTCCGTGTCTCTTCAGACTGAGTGACTGTAACCTCTCAGAGAGAAGCTGTGAAGCTCTGTCCTCAGTCCTCAGCTCCCAGTCCTCTAGTCTGAGAGAGCTGGACCTGAGTAACAACAACCTGCAGGATTCAGGAGCGAAGCTGCTGTCTGCTGGACTGGAGAGTCCACACTGTAAACTGGAGACTCTCAGGTCAGGTTTCATCTAATGGACACTTAAATCCTGATATACATGCATGGATAAACTCATATCCTCCTTAAGATTGTCTTAAGATATGACGTGTGTTGTTTTGTGTGTTTGCAGGCTGTCAGGCTGTCTGATCTCAGAGGAAGGCTGTGCTTCTCTGGCCTCAGCTCTGAGCTCCAACCCCTCCCATCTGAGAGAGCTGGACCTGAGCTACAATCATCCAGGAGACTCAGGAGTGAAGCTGCTGTCGGCTGGACTGGAGAGTCCACACTGGAGACTGGAGACTCTCAGGTCAGAATTCATCAACATGTTCAACTAATGGACACTTAAATCCTGATTTACATTCATTGATAAACTTATGTCCTCCTTCAGATTGTCTTAAGATGTGACGTGTGTTGTTTTGTGTGTTTGCAGGCTGTCAGGCTGTCTGATCTCAGAGGAAGGCTGTGCTTCTCTGGCCTCAGCTCTGAGCTCCAACCCCTCCCATCTGAGAGAGCTGGACCTGAGCTACAATCATCCAGGAGACTCAGGAGTGAAGCTGCTGTCTGCTGGACTGGAGAGTCCACACTGGAGACTGGAGACTCTCAGGTCAGAATTCATCAACATGTTCATCTAATGGACACTTAAATCCTGATTTACATTCATGGATAAACTCATGTCCTCCTTCAGATTGTCTTAAGATGTGACGTGTGTTGTTTTGTGTGTTTGCAGGCTGTCAGGCTGTCTGATCACAGAGGAAGGCTGTGCTTCTCTGGCCTCAGCTCTGAGCTCCAACCCCTCCCATCTGAGAGAGCTGGACCTGAGCTACAATCATCCAGGAGATTCAGGAGTGAAGCTACTGTCTGCTGGACTGGAGAGTCCACACTGGAGACTGGAGACTCTCAGGTCAGAATTCATCAACATGTTCAACTAATGGACACTTAAATCTGGATTTACATTCATGGAAAAAAGTGTATCCTTCTTAAGATTGTCTTAAGATGTGACGTGTGTTGTTTTGTGTGTTTGCAGGCTGTCAGGCTGTCTGATTTCAGAGGAAGGCTGTGCTTCTCTGGCCTCAGCGCTGAGCTCCAACCCCTCCCATCTGAGAGAGCTGGACCTGAGTAACAACAACCTGCAGGATTCAGGAGTGAATCTGCTGTCTGCTGGACTGGAGAGTCCACACTGGAGACTGGAGACTCTCAGGTCAGGATGCATCAACAAGTAAAACTAATGGACACTTAAATCCTGATATACATTCATGGATAAACTTGTATCCTCCTTCAGATTGTCTTAAGATGTGATGTGTGTTGTTTTGTGTGTTTGCAGTCTGTCAGGCTGTCTGATCACAGAGGAAGGCTGTGCTTCTCTGGCCTCAGCTCTGAGCTCCAACCCCTCCCATCTGAGAGAGCTGGACCTGAGCTACAATCATCCAGGAGACTCAGGAGTGAAGCTGCTGTCTGCTGGACTGGATGATCCCCACTGGAGACTGGAGACTCTCAGGTATGAAGAGGCTGCAGCCACAGACCATCAGTCTGATAGAGGAGGTAGAGCTGGAAACCTGTTCTCTGTCACACTGTCAGCCTGGTTAATATGACCCTGACACACCAAGCTGACCTCAAACTACCAGAGACTCATCTAACTGTTTGAGTCCACATCAGACGATCAATACAGACAGAAGTAGTCAGGGAACAGTAGCCAGGATGATCCAGAACAGGGAGGGAAGGTGATGAAGCTGTTGTGTTTCTGGAGCGTTGTCTTGTCTCAACATCAGAAACTAGGACAGTGGTGTATCCTGACACGTTGACGGGCATCATGGTGGGTTGCAGTGGTGTATAAAGTACCCAAAAGCCATACTTGCAACCCGTAAAGTTCTCTCAGTGTTCTTGACATGAACGAAGTGCCCTGGTCAGTCAGAATCTCTTTCGGGATTCCGACTCGGGAGATGACCTGAAACAGAGCCTGCGCGACACTTTTTGCAGAAATGTTGCGCAATGGCACCTCCTCCGGGTATCGTGTTGCGTAATCCACCAGGACCAACACAAAGCGATATCCGCGTGTGCTCCGGTGAAATGGCCCGATGAGGTCCATGGCGATTCGCTCGAACGGCACCTCCATTAATGGCAGAGGACGCAAAGGCGCCCTCGGAATGACCGGTTGATTTACCAATTGACACTCCGGGCAGGACGCGCACCTACGGCGCACATCCGCCCGGATGCCCGGCCAATAAAATCGGGTCATTATCCGGTCTAGTGTCTTTTCGTATCCCATGTGACCAGCCATCGGGTTATAATGAGCCGCCTGGAAAATCATTTCCCGGCGGCTTTTCGGCACCAGCAACTGGGTGTTCTCCTGCCCTGTTTGAGCGTCACGACTCACTCTGTACAGCCTGTCCCTAATCAATGAAAAGTGTGGATATGACTGCGCTGTGTCAGGGCGCAGCAGCTGACCATCAACTCACATCACTTGGTCAAAGGCCGACCGCAGAGTATCATCACGAGACTGCTCGAGTGGAAAATCTTCCATGGAGTGAAACTCGGGAGCCGGCGGAGTCTCCACGGGAGGCTCCGCCGGTATCGCATGCCCCTGTCTGCCGTGAACGCACCCCCGCTGCCTGCCCCATTAGTTTATTAAACCCCGGCCAATCGGTTCCCAAGATTAGAGGGTGCGTAAGGCGGGAGCTAACTGCAACCTTTATACTATGCTTTTTCCCACCGTGTCTAATTTCAACTGACACTATGGGATACTCGTGAACATCCCCATGCACGCACCTAATCCTCACCCACAATGCCTCCACCAATGCCCCGGGTCGAACCAGGCTCTGGTGGATCATAGACTGCGTACAGCCCGAATCCACCATGTATGCCCCTGGATTCTTACCGGAACGTGGTACGTCGCTCCGGGATCGGGGGAGGGTGTTGGAGGGCCGGCAACCCGAATCACTTGGCCCACCTCCATCAAGGGGCACTCCCTCCGGAAGTGTCCGGGCTGCCCACACCTCCAACACTCCTGCCCTGACGTCTGAGGCCCCCTCTGTAGGTCGGGAAGGGTGCCGGTGCTGGCCGTGATCGGCGGATCGGGGACCCGAGGGAGGGGTGCCGGCCAAGGAGCCAGGGAGAGTCGCGCCGGGGCCTGCGGAGGTGGTCTCCTCCGCGGGGCGGGTGTCGGCCGGACCGACGTCGGCGCGCGGCCGCTGTCCCCCGGCCCGGGGGGATGCACAGCCAGGTGATCCTCCGCCAAGGTGATGGCGGCCTCCAGTGCAGTAGGGCGGTGGCAGCGGATCCACGCCGATGTTCGGGCCGGCAGTCCGCCCACGAACTGCTCAAGGATCACCTTCTCCACGACTTCTTGCGCCCCTCCCGCCGCCCCGGGTTGTAGCCATCTGTTGGTGGCGTCCCTCAGCTGCTGGGCAAAAGCGAATGGCCGGTCCTCGGCCCCGAGCGTTGCCTCCCGGAATCTCCGCCGGTGGTCCTCTGGAGACAGGCCGAGCCGATCTATTACGGCCTTGCGCACATCGGCATACACCTGCCTGGATGCAGGAGGCAGCCCCAGAGCCGCTGTCTGTGCCTCTCCGGCCAGAAGAGGCAGGAGTCGGACCGCCCACTCGTCCACCGGCCAGTCACACACCCCCGCTGTTGCCTCGAAGGAGTCCAGGTATGACTGCGCGTCGTCCGCGGCAGTCATCCTGTGTAGGGCCACCCCTGCCAGTGGAGAGGGCCCCGGAGAGGGGGCCGGCGTCAGCGCAGCTGCCGCTGCCCGTGCGGCGATCTGTTCCAGGGCGAAGGTCTGCCTCTCGGCCGTCTCCTGGAGAGCCCCCAGGAACCGCCGGTTGGTCTCCGCCTGCTCCTGCTGCATGGCCGCAATCCCTGCCAACATCTGCCCCAGCGCCACGATTGGCTGGGTCGGCTCCTCAGGTTGGGCTCCACTGTAACGGCTCTGCGTTACCCCGTGGGTTTTAGGGCGGCACACAAGGCAACCACACTCTGGGTTTGGGTATGTAACGAGCTTTATTGTCTCTGTGTGCTCTCGGCCTTGCCCTTGAGCACACCTCCCGCTTGTTCCTGCTCAGCCGTCTCTCACTCCAGCACTACGTCGCCTCAGCTCACCGCTCTCCCGTACCTCAGACGCTACTCCTGTTTAACGGGGAGACACACATGCACACAATTGTCCCCAGTTGCGGCTCATTACCTCATCACGGCACCTGTTCCCTTGAACCACACCCTCGCTCAATTCCCTCTGCAGCTGAGCGCAACCCCGCCCCGCCCCCACATACAGATATCCAAAGAAATGATTGAAGTACAGTAACAAAGTATTTCTACTTGGTTACTGTACATCATGGTGGGTTGACATGCATCAACGTCGTCACGCTGCAGTTTGTGTCTCATATGAAATATAGTTTTATGTTTTAATGCTCGTCATCTGCCTCAGTGTGTGTTTCCCTTTAGTCCAGACATCACTGTGAAAAGACAAAGAAACAATCTGTTTAAACCTTCTTGATAAATCATCACAATAGGAATGTGTTGCTGTTTAAAGGAGTTCAGCTCCACCTGGTCTTGGTTTGTTTTGCACTGAGAGACAGTTCTCTGGCTGATAAGAGTGGACTTGTTGAAGCTACAGGTGACAGTCGGCCACAGACGCTCAGCTGGTGAACATAGTGGAGCATTTAGCAGCTAAAGAGACAGATGTTTCCCTCAGGAGGTGGAGACCAAACACAGAGCTAACAGAGAGAATAGTGGACTTCCATTCATCAGCTGACACAAACACAAAGAGTCCTGATGAGTCATCATGTTGATGTGGAACTGCTGGAAGTAACAGAATATGAGCGGATGAATAATAAGTGGTCCATGTGAACATGAATAACAAAGCTCTGTGATGAGAGTGATGTCATGTCCATGTGAACATGAATAACAAAGCTCTGTGATGAGAGTGATGTCATGTCCATGTGAACATGAATAACAAAGCTCTGTGATGAGAGTGATGTCATGTCCATGTGAACATGAATAACAAAGCTCTGTGATGAGAGTGATGTCATGTCCATGTGAACATGAATAACAAAGCTCTGTGATGAGAGTGATGTCATGTCCATGTGAACATGAATAACAAAGCTCTGTGATGAGAGTGATGTCATGTCCATGTGAACATGAATAACAAAGCTCTGTGATGAGAGTGATGTCATGTTCATGTGTCCATGCTGCTCTGACTCCTCCTCCTTTCAGGGTGGAGCCTGCTGGAGTCCGATGGTTCAGACCAGGTCTGAGGAAGTGTAAGTGTGCTTTGAGTTTGATTCATGAAAACATTCAACCATCTTCAGACTGTGACATCACTCATTCACATCTCTGATGTCATCATCAAAGTGTCAATAGATGAACAGATGATAGATTAATAACTGCAGCTGTATTGTGTCTTGTTCTCTCCATCAGATTCCTGTGAACTCACACTCGACACAAACACAGTAAACAAGAACCTCAAACTATCTGACAACAACAGGAAGGTGACATGGGTGAAGGAGGATCAGTCATATCCTGATCATCCAGACAGGTTTGAATACTGTCCTCAGCTGCTGTGTAGAACTGGTCTGACTGGTCGCTGTTACTGGGAGGTCGAGTGGAGAGGAGGAGTTTCTATATCAGTGAGTTACAGAGGAATCAGAAGGAGAGGAGGCAGTAAAGACTGTTTGTTTGGAATGAATGATCAGTCCTGGAGTCTGGAGCGTTTTAATGGTCGTTACTCTGTCTGTCACAATAAGACAGTAACACTCATCTCCTCCTCCTCTTCCTCCTCTGGTAGAGTAGCAGTTTATGTGGACTGTCCTGCTGGCTCTCTGTCCTTCTACAGAGTCTCCTCTGACACACTGATCCACCTCCACACCTTCAACACCACATTCACTGAACCTCTGTATCCTGGGTTCTGGTCCTGGTCTGGTTCCTCAGTGTCTCTGTGTTCTCTGGAGGACTGAGAGTCTCCTCCTGGTAGAGAAACCTTCTCTCTGCTGTCCAGATAGTTCAGCCTGTACAGGATCACACAGCTGATGTTAGTTAGCAGCAACCTGATCTCTCAGTGGTTGTAAACAGGTGCAGCAGGTGAGGGGTACCTGAGCTGGTCTGGACTCTGGGGGGTTGAGAGCTCTCTGGACTTGTGGTGTTGCAGATGGATGTCTGAGAGCTGAGCGAGGTCCATGTAATGACCTGAAATGATCTGTTGTCTGAGAGAAGAAACATGTTTCACTTTGTGTATAAAACTCAACTTTGTTGTCTTGAAACATTTGTTTGTGTGAAGAAAAACCTCCGAATGTCAAACGAGAGTCTTTCTGGCTCAGATTCAGCTTCTGTGGAGAAATAATCACAACTTGTAAAGAGTTGTTTTGATTTGAACAAACTAAATTCATCATCTTTGATCGTCGAGGAACAAATGAACAAACTTTGATAAGTGACGTTGAGATGAAAATAAATCAAAGTTTTGGATGATTCTAGATCATAAAGCACATAAACATCATGTCAAAGCTAAAATGTCCAAATCCATCACAACAGTGTATAAATGAAGGATTTGTTAAGTCCAGCTTCATTATTCACGTTGTATTGTTCACTTTGACTTCCATTCATCACTGACTGTGTGCTAGTTTGGGGAAACTCATAGAAACAAATGAAAAGAGACAAAAGAAGTTAGAACCAAACTACTGATCAAGAACCAACTCAATGACTTCATATTGGTTTCTTACCCATTACTGAGCTCACAGTCATTGATGATGATGATTTTACTTTTTATTCTTTGATTTGTATTATTACTGATTATGTGTTTATTTAATGACGATAATGTTTCAGTGATTTTCATTCATGTGTTCATGTGTGATCAGATATGCTTTATAATCACAAATGGTTAAGATGAGTAAATAATAATCTTGGTTTAATGCAGTGGTTCTCAAACTGTTTCTGTCACGCCCCACTTTGGAGGAAGAACAATGTTCGCGCCCCACCGCCTCAACAACATGGTAACAAAATGGTCCAACTTTTTGTGAGTCCTCCATCCGTGCTTTTTCAAATAATAGAATAAAGAAAATGTAAATCCCTTTCTAGTAAACCAGATCGCTCCATCAGAGAGAAACTAATAATGTGCAATCACTTTGTTAGAACAATGCAAATAAAGTTCTATCTGTACAAAAAAAACTAATATTTGGCAAAAGAAATACATATTGTGGCTGAAATAACCTGTTTTACACTGAATATATTTAAAGATAATAACAATAAGGTTCAGCCTGTGCAGCAGAAGTAGTGAGATGAGCATCAGGTTGTGTCAGCATTATGAGCAGTGAGCTGCTTTCCTCTACACATCTTTAGAAACAGGGTTGTAGATCTATTACGGCTCTCAATTAATGCTCAATGTTGAGCTTTATTCTGTTTTCTGTTCGAGAGACAACAGCAGAATAGATCTCACAGAGATCTCACGGAGGCTTTTAGCAAAACACCAAGAATCATTGAGTCGTGCATGAGCAGCGTAACCTGTTAACGTAACGTAAACATTTCCATGAAAGTACAGCATTTCTCCATGTATTTATTAATGACGCTTTATGTCCGTGTACTTTGTACTTTGTACTATGTAAAGTTATCATGTTCATGGAGAGAGTTCGTCCTGAAACCTCAAGGTAGCAGTTCATCCTGTTCCATAGTTTCATGTTGAAGTGTCCTTGATAAGACATGAAGCCCCAGAGCTTCACAGCAGCTCACTGCTCCTTCATTACTAAAGATGGGTAACATGCAGAGAATAATTTCCCCACTGTGGGATTAATAAAGGATTATATATTATTATTTTACAAAATATATATACAAATTATATATATATATATATATATATATATATATATATACATATATATATATATATATATATATATATATATTATATATATATATATATTTATATATATTTAAACAGCATCACCCCCACACGCCCCACTAGAGGGTCGCGCTCCACAGTTTGAGAACCACTGGTTTAACATACTTTGTCTGATCTTTGTCAGTCAGCGTAGGAAACAGGTTGTAAGTGGAGATGCTGTAACCATGGTAACTGTTTAGGAGACATCCTGCCTGATGTTCCACCAGGAAGACCAGACAGGAACCTTAGAAATAACTGTCAACTTAAAGAAGTCTGTCATGAATTGTAAGACTACATAAACAGCTTCATCCAATGATTTACTAATGTTTAGTTGTCGACCATATATGGACCAGGAAGTTAAAGATGCTCCAAGTAAAAAGGTAGAAATATGAGGAGACAACAAAGAACCAGGACTTTTTTAGGCTTCTTTTAGGCTTCTGGTTTGGAGTCTTTTTGATGAGGCTTGTTGGTGATCTTAACCTTTAAGGTTTTGGACATTTTATCTTTTCTTTTATTTACTTCTTACATGTTTTTGTAACCTTTAATCTTGTTATTGTAAAAACAAATAAAACTGGTTTGTATTTTGTACATTCCAACCAAAGTCCAGTCTTGCTCGTCTCTGAAGGTGTCTGGTCGTCTCCATACGGTAAGAGAGCTCTTCTCCTGCGATAGACTGACAGGAGTGAATGATTGGATATGAATATGAATTACAGACCTTCTACAAGCTGAGGTTAAATGGTGTTGTTCAATCTTATGTGATTTACTAACCTGGTTGGCTCAGATTGTTTTGATGCTCTGCTGGTTTATCATGCTTGGTGTTGCAAGTGATTACAGGACTTAGACATTAGCTGATTTTGGTGAAGCAATAGGGGGGCAGATTGACATCTAAATTGAGGGTAATGGGGTCAGGGTCCTGAAGGTTCCTAACCACACGGGGTTCCTCTTCTAGTGGTGTCCATTTTAACAGGTCCATCCTGGAGTACTTCCAGTCCTTCTCCACCTGTTGCACACACGATACGTTGATATCCGGGTGTCGAGGAGGCCGACTTCTTAGCCTGAAATATGTGGTACAAAGGCAGCTAGTGTTTTAAGCTATGCTGACTTTGCCCCCCTAAGCAGCCTGAGATGGTATTGTGTGTAGATTGTGGGTGGTACGTTTGATACCAAGGTCAGAGTTTACAGAAAAAGCCTTTTTCCGGAGACCTACCTATACTGAAGAGGTATCGGTTACGCAGCGTTACTGTTCATCGTCCATCTGTTTCTCCATGTCTCTGAGCATTTGGGTCCATCCCAATCACTCGTTTTGCCCCCCGGTGACAGTTGTGACATTTTCCTGCTTGCCTGCAGAGACCTTCCAAGTTCCTGTTCCCATTAAGCCCTAGTTCCTGTTAACACTGGACTGTAGCAACCTCCTGTTGCCCTGGAGCTCCAGGTCCAGAGCTCTAGTGGCAAAGCTCCAGTTCGCTGAGACCCATTGGCGATCCGTCTAGGCTCCCATTTGCGAGCCCTCAAGGCTTTCATTGGCGAGCTCTCCAGGCTTTCATTGGCGAGCCCTCCAGGCTCCCATTGGCAAGCCCTGGAAAGTTACTGAAATGGCAGCTTAGGTACCTTTATAATGTTATGAACACTCTGTCAACACTGTCCCCAAAAAATACACACAAACATGGGCTGTACAGTTTCACAGTTTCAATATTCCCATAAACCACTATTTTCCTTGATTTGACCCACACTGATAGATCCAAATCTACCCCCCCCCCCCCACAAAAAAAAGCTGTCTCAATAGAGAATTTGACCCAAAACAATCTTAGTGTACAGAAATGTGTAACACCTGTACACAAGTATAACATTAATTAATATTTTCATTTTTGTGTATTTCGGGTCACTTAAGGAAACTTCATCAAAGTTCAGGCTAAAATAATGACATTTAGGGTATTTTTTTTTACTGCTGTCAAATGTCATCCGGGGCAAGAGTTGCTACTTCGGTACACCAGCTGCTGTGGACCATAAAGCAAACACACCACCTCCCTTCATTTACCAGACTCCTACGTTCCACCACCTTGAGGACACAGACTCTGGTGTTGTTCCTCCAGCAGGGGGCGACCTCTCACTGTACATCACGTGTTAGAGTCCTGAACAAATGAAGAGGTTTAGACTCAAGAGATATTGTTAATGCGTACTAATTATTGGATGCCTGGTGTAATCTCCGGAAGAAATTAGTCAAACAACTTCTCTCGTTCTCGGAATTTATTTTCCTTGATCACAAGCAAAGTAGCAAAGCAGCTGCAATCGTGATAGCAGGGAGTCGTCCAGTCAACACGCAGGTTGACCGTCCAAAAACACCCTGAACAGCCGGAAGTTCGGCTCTTTAATACACGGTTTTCCGTCATGAACATCTAACATTTCTATTGGCTCTAACATTAAGAGGAGGAGAATTGCGTTCTCATCTTTTCTCACAGGGCTGGAACACAACGACCAGTCTGCTTCCCTAATGTCAACATACTGATAAACAGGTGTGAGTGTTGGAGTGCAGAGCGTGGAACCTTGAGGAACCTTGAGGAACCTTGAGGAACAGACAACCGGACTGTTCTCACAGAAAGTATCTGTTAAACTGACCTCACACAACCTGAACTCTAATAGACATAAGAATAATGAAATGCAGAATATCTACAGAATATAACGATTTATATTATCACCCTGAAGTTGTCTTGTTACACTGAAGTTACACTGAGTAACTTGTAGTCCGATGTTCATAAGTGTCTGGTGATCAAAGGGAGTGTTAACCCGAGTGGTCCGTGCTAAAGAGTCACAGAGTAGTGCAAAGAAAATAAGACATGATCACAGTTTAACCATTCTGAGACCGTTTGGGACGAATCAGCGTCATGAAACAAAAGAAAATAAATGTTGTTACAAGTTACTCCAAAATGATTAAGTTGATTGTTTGTTTACGGCTCAGGGAATTTAATATGTGATCAGTATTTAGTACTTGTGTGTAGAACTATAGATTTGGGACACAGACTCTGGTGTTGTTCCTCCAGCAGGGGGCGCCCTCTCACTGAGCATCACAAGAGGTTTGGACTCTAGAGATATACATGTCTATACACAGTGTATGCATGCCCCATTTGTAAAGTAAGTAATATATATTGCAACATTCATAAGTCCTTAATTATCGTTTGCAATATATATTACTAAATTTACAAACGGGGAATCATCATGTATAAAGGGTGAAAACCATCATTATATGCATAATAGCATAATAGTAAAGCTTATTAATCAAGAATAAAACATGTATAACTGTGTTTATGAATTGCATACTAATGAGTTACTAATGAGGGTTTATGTTGGAACAATGCTTTATAAATGATGGATGAAGTGTTTACTCATGCTTTACTAATGCTAAACAGTGTGTAGTTATTATAAAGTCAAATGTTTCCTCCAGGGCTTCTCAAAGGAAAGTCACTCACTGCATTCCTGAGTTATTAGTGAGAAAAACAAGTGACGCAACAGACCTGAAGGGCACAAAGAGCCAGTTTGAGGAGTTTTGGAGAATGTACAAGTTCCATCACTCCTTAGGGCGTGATGAGAAAGACCTGCATACAAAGAGATGGAGAGACACACAGCAGACACATCTCCAGAGAGAAGAGAGCAGAGCTTCATCACTGACCTCCATCTGCAAAGCTCCATCTTCCTGCTGCTCACAGACCTCCAGCCGGTAAGACCCTCTGCACCTCTTCCTCTCTGCTGGCTGAATGTAGACCATGCTGCTGCACTAACAGGGCTGCAGGGCTGTAAACCCTCTATCAAGATGCATCATGGGAACTCTGTGTAGACAAGAACATGTACTGTGAGTGTGCAGGGCCTTCAGGGAACAAAGAAAAACTGCACTGCTTCTTTACATTATTAGAAAATGTTCATTTCATATCTTTCAGATCATTTTTTTCTTTCAAAGCTCTCCATATCTTATTTCTGATCTTTTCATTCCTCATTCTGAACTAAATGTTTAGTCTTTTATCTCCAACACTGTGGAATAAACTATCCTCAGTATGATTTCAAAAGCTTTGTAAAACCTGCTTTAGAGGAATAATATGACTCTGCTCTCATGTTGTTCCTCTTTATTGTTTCTCTTCTTGATGATTTATTCTTGTTATATTTTACGGTGAAACTGAAGTTCCACTTTTCAGTTTCACACAGATCAAAATGTGTTGATTGGATGATGAAAGTAAAACTGAATAATTAAACCCTTTAGTCCCACTGCTGCTGTCATAACCTGCTGTGAGTTTGTCTCCTCACGACCTCTATTCCTCCTCTGCTCAGGACTCATGGCCTCCTCTCAAAGAGTTCCACGGAGCCTTTTGCACTCGGACTAACTTGGTGAATAATCTAAGACTTAAGGAAATCCCTCAGGCTCCATGTGGTGGACTTCATAGACAGTAAGGAACCTTTTGATAAGCGTCTGCAGGATCCTGAACACGGTTCCTCTGCTGCCTGCATGAAGAGTTAAAGAAGGTGTTTTCCTGTCACTACATCTTCTGTTTCTCTCTCAGCTCTCCACCGTCTCCTGCAGCGTCTCCACCATGAAGCCAGCTGCTCTGCTCTCTCTTGCTAGCTACCGTGCAGCACCACGTGGCACGAGTAACGCTACCGAGCACCACAAGCTGAACCACAACTACACGACAGGTCAGACTTCTACACGGCACAACATGAAGTGTGTTCTCTGAGCTACATGGCAGGGCAGACTGCAACAGCTGGTATAAAGCTGCTAGCTTAACCCTCCTGTTGTGTTCGGGTCTAATCTGACCGATTTACAACTTTAATCAATCATAAATATTGTGTTTTACATCGGATTGCCTCAAGACCTTATGATATCCTCCACACTAGGCATTAGAACACACACACACACACACACACACACACACACACACACACACACACACACACACACACACACACAGGTGTTTGTTATGGAACCATCTCTGTCCTGCTTCATGTGCCCATCCCCCCACGTGAACCACACCTTCAGACTAAACAATGCTTATCTTCTCACTTTCCCCCTAAATACACCTGGAACATCAAAGTAAGGGTTTCTTTCATGTCTCTCCTCATAAATACGGAACTATTGTCTGTTTATTTTGTGTTGCAGGAAACCTCCACCAGGCTGATGTGGACATTTTATTGTTTGAAATCGTACTTTTTCCAGTTCAAATAGTTTTTATACATTTCCCCCTTTACCTGAATATTATATTGCTTCCAGTGGTTGAATTTCACTGTTTACTGTCAAATTACTTTAATTAAAACATGTTTAAATTGTCATAGTAACTTGAAGAAAGAGGAACATTTAAATTGTTGTATGTTCAATTTTTTTTTTTTTACAAACTAAAAACAAAATGTTCAATTTGTATTTAAAATGTTGAAATATTAAAATAAGTGACTTGTTGAAAAAACTGCGTCTTCATTTTACAGTATGTAATTATTTTACTGTTATTTATTTACAGTATTAAAATGAATACAGTGATGCATGTTACAGTAAACTAGGATTTGCTGTAAACTACACGGTTACTGTGATGACAGTATTTTAATAACTACTGTAATAACAATGACGGTACTGAGATTATTACTGTAAAATGACTACAGTAGTTATGTACTGTGATTCATTTCACAGTAAGCATACTGTAGAATATAATACACTACTTACTAATTGCTGCCAGCAAGTTACTGTACATTCTACAGTAATCTTGTTACAGTGCAACTATACGTCTGTGTCTTGCTCCTGAGAAGGAGAGCTGTAGTGATGTAGTAGAATATGTAGCGACAAATGCAGAATGTTTGACTCTCATGGGGCAAGTTTGTTGAAATATTCTGAGTGATTTATATTTAAGGAAAGACCTCTGCTGCCCTCTAGTGACCAAAGCTGAGAATGTTGTTTAGTGGCCTGTTTGAAAAGCTTTTTCTGAGTATAGATTCTGTGAAACTTACTAATTGAATCTTTACCAACCAGGAATGTTTGTGGTGATGACTGGTTTCATAAAGCAGAGTTTTTGTCTCCTTGAAGAACACTTTAATATCAGGTTTATTAGTATTATGTGAATGTGTGACCTTTATATATATATATATATATATATATATATATATATATATATATATATATATATATATATATATATATATATGAAGAAAGCGTGTTTACAGATAATACAAAATAATAAAATACAGCACAAGCCAGCTCTCTCACTAGATGACGTATGAATGACATCACAATGTCACGCTCTCCTGTTCTGAACCACAATCCTTTTGCACAGATATTTTTTTTTTGCACAATCCTTTTGCACAGATATATGAGATATATACGGATATATGAGCAAGAGGTCAAAGGTCATGAGGAAGTGGTATGTCCTCATTAATGCATAAAGCTGCAGGTGCCAAAGAGGGGCAGCATGGATCCTCTGAACATCTGGTCTCCACTACAGAGTCCAGTCTGTTTCAAAGACACTCTTTACAAGTTGTCATGATTTGTCCACAGATGCTGGATTTGATCCTGAAAGACTCTTGTTGGAGCTGTGAGGAGGTTTCTGTGCACAATGACATTTGATCCTGTGAACGCAGCTCAGACTGAGACTCAGTGCAACCAGTCAGACTGCATACTTTGATAGTGACGTGAGGAACTCTCTCTGATGAAGGATAAGAAGCTGCGTCACTTCACTTCGTCTGATGCAAGTTGAAGTTGAAGTGAAGCACGAAGCTCCTTTTCTCCACAGACCTGCTGAGGACAGAAGAGAGCTGCACTCTGATGAAGTCCACGGCTAAACGTTCAGTAAGTGGAGCTGTGATTGGTTGAAATGACGTTATTGATTGTTGTGAACGTGTGACTCTTTAAAGCTGCTTTCAAACACACGGCAGCTGGGAAACAAGATGGCCGCCTGTGTGATTAAACAGAGAGAAGCTGCTGTTAGTTTGAATGTTGAAGTCCAGATGAAGTGTTGCTCTGAATGATGACACTGTGATGAAGAAGAGGAGTTCAGTCTGATCTGGGGTCTGTCAGGACTCTTACTGACGTGGAGGGGAAGGTAGTAAAGGGGTGAGCACTAGGACCCAGCAGAGACCAGAGAGCTCACCTGGGCCTTTGTTCCTGCACTGTCACGACCCGGCTCTTAATAAGCTATGACAAAAACGGGAGACGCATGTTTAAAAAAGAAAAGAAAAGGTACATTTATTAGTAAACCAACAACAAGTTAAAGCATGAGGTGCCAAAGAAAACATGGTGCTGGAGGAACGGAGATCCAGCCCAGGGACTGGGCAGACCGGTCTTCAGGACTCCTGGAGACTGGCCAGGTGCTCCCAGCTCATGGAGCTGAATCCAGGTCATATGTTTAGTTCATTTGAAAAAAGATTTGAACCTGAAAAAACAAGTTTTGTTGTTGAACTTTGAGAAATTCAACAATGTATTTGAAATAAAAATAAGTGTATAAAAAGTTTTTCGGGGTTAAATATAATTTGGATTTAGTTCTGTTTTCTTTTAAATAAAATAGATTTTTTTCAGTTTTCAGTAACAGATTTTATACTTGCAACTTATTTTTAGTTTTTTCGGGTTCAAATCTTTTTTTCATGTTCAGATTTTTGGTCTGGATCTGGCGTGGGGGGCGTGGTTTCAACTGCAGGGGCGTGGTCTCATGAGTGACAGCTTAACAAAGAAGGCGGAGGGCCGCCTCAACCACGTTGCCTTCAGGTAACGTGGTAATTATGACGTTTATGACTCACTACCTTCATACATCATAATCACGTGATTGGCAGTAAACTAAAGTGACTAAGTGACACAGTTATGTTCAGCAAGCTGTTGTAGACCAGACTTGTAGCAGTATAAGAGCAATAAACTATGCTTCACAATAATAACATGTGAACCTGAGTAAATGTAATACAGTAAACTTGCAATATAGTCATATTTCTACAGTATATTCTAACACCGGTTGCCTTTTCTTCTTGCATAATTTACCAAAATCATAATGCTGCGTACATTAACGTTGATGTGACTAAAGAAAACGCAATAAATGATGATTATTAGTGATATATTTTCTAATGTGAGTGTTAAATTAATAGTAGTATTTATCCTTCAGGTTCTTCTACAGCTCAGCGGTAGTGCAGGAGACTCTAACGAGGTCAGACGTCGGACATGATCAGCTGTTTGACTCTTGATGGAAACCGTGTGTCCACTGTTTTATGTCCACAGTCAACAAGTGATATCTTCGTCATGAAGATGATGACTTTTCCTGAAGATGCTGTCAGAATCCTAAATGAATGCTGCAGCAAGCCGCTCCATCGTAATGTTTCACAAGACACACTGACTCCTGTGTAGTGATTCAATGTGTCCTTATAGTAACACACCGAGAGTTAAGTCATGTTTACTCTGGATGAATGCTGCTGCACAGGGTAGAGCAGGGGTGGGCAAACAACGGCCCGCGGGCCGGATACGGCCCGTTGTGCTTTTTAATCCGGCCCGCGGAATATTGGTACAAAATTGTTCAAATTATACTAAAGACCGCATTAATTTTGCCTTTTTCCTGCAATCCCCGGCGCTTCAGTTGATCCCACTCCCCAGTACTCTAACAGCCCTTATGGAACAATGTCTGTAACACTTGTTTGTAAAGTTGTAAAATGAACTAACGGCTTCCTCGGCATAATGAACCACTGCGCGCTCACGTGTCACATCATCAGGTTCTGCCTCCAGCTTCCTTCCCCCTCCACATGTGAAGAAATGCAGCAAATCACTGGTCGACCTGCAGGAGAATTCTGCTTCTCTGATTTAAACAAAGTCTCTTCATCTGGTGTCCTCGCTGAGTGTCCTCGCTGAGTGTCCTCGCTGAGTGTCCTCGCTGAGTGTCCTCGCTAAGTGTCCTCGCTGAGTGTCCTCGCTAAGTGTCCTCGCTGAGTGTCCTCGCTAAGTGTCCTCGCTACGTGTCCTCGCTGAGTGTCCTCGCTGAGTGTCCTCGCTGAGTGTCCTCGCTGAGTGTCCTGGCTAAGTGTCCTCGCTGAGTGTCCTCGCTAAGTGTCCTCGCTACGTGTCCTCGCTGAGTGTCCTCGCTGAGTGTCCTCGCTAAGTGTCCTCGCTGAGTGTCCTGGCTAAGTGTCCTCGCTGAGTGTCCTCACTAAGTGTCCTCGCTGAGTGTCCTCGCTGAGTGTCCTCGCTGAGTGTCCTGGCTAAGTGTCCTGGCTAAGTGTCCTGGCTGAGTGTCCTCGCTGAGTGTCCTCGCTGAGTGTCCTCGCTGAGTGTCCTCGCTGAGTGTCCTCGCTACGTGTCCTCGCTGAGTGTCCTCGCTAAGTGTCCTCGCTACGTGTCCTCGCTGAGTGTCCTCGCTAAGTGTCCTCGCTGAGTGTCCTCGCTGAGTGTCCTCGCTGAGTGTCCTCGCTACATGTCCTGGCTAAGTGTCCTCGCTACGTGTCCTCGCTACGTGTCCTCGCTGAGTGTCCTCGCTGAGTGTCCTCGCTACGTGTCCTCGCTACATGTCCTGGCTAAGTGTCCTCGCTACGTGTCCTCGCTAAGTGTCCTCGCTGAGTGTCCTCGCTGAGTGTCCTCGCTACGTGTCCTCGCTGAGTGTCCTCGCTGAATTTTTCTCGCTGAGTGTCCTCGCTACATGTCCTCGCTAAGTGTCCTCGCTGAGTGTCCTCGCTGAGTGTCCTCGCTACATGTCCTCGCTGAGTGTCCTCGCTGAGTGTCCTCGCTACGTGTCCTCGCTGAGTGTCCTCGCTGAGTGTCCTCGCTACGTGTCCTCGCTGAGTGTCCTCGCTGAATTTTTCTCGCTGAGTGTCCTCGCTGAGTGTCCTCGCTGAGTGTCCTCGCTGAGTGTCCTCGCTACGTGTCCTCGTTAAGTGTCCTGGCTAAGTGTCCTCGCTGAGTGTCCTCGCTACATGTCCTGGCTACGTGTCCTCGCTACATGTCCTGGCTAAGTGTCCTCGCTACGTGTCCTTGCTAAGTGTCCTCGCTGAGTGTCCTCGCTGAGTGTCCTCGCTACATGTCCTCGCTACGTGTCCTTGCTAAGTGTCCTCGCTGAGTGTCCTCGCTGAGTGTCCTCGCTACATGTCCTCGCTGAGTGTCCTCGCTGAGTGTCCTCGCTACATGTCCTGGCTAAGTGTCCTCGCTACGTGTCCTCGCTAAGTGTCCTCGCTGAGTGTCCTCGCTGAGTGTCCTCGCTGAGTGTCCTCGCTACGTGTCCTCGTTAAGTGTCCTGGCTAAGTGTCCTCGCTGAGTGTCCTCGCTACATGTCCTGGCTAAGTGTCCTCGCTACGTGTCCTCGCTAAGTGTCCTGGCTAAGTGTCCTCGCTGAGTGTCCTCGCTGAGTGTCCTCGCTACGTGTCCTCGCTGAGTGTCCTCGCTGAGTGTCCTCGCTGAGTGTCCTCGCTGAGTGTCCTCGCTACGTGTCCTCACTAAGTGTCCTCGCTGAGTGTCCTCGCTAAGTGTCCTGGCTAAGTGTCCTCACTGAGTGTCCTCGCTACGTGTCCTCACTAAGTGTCCTCGCTAAGTGTCCTCGCTGAAAAAAAGATTTGAACCCCCAAAAAAAGATTAAAAACTGTAAAAGAAAAAGAGTGAAAGTCAAAAATATAAAATCTGGTACTGAAAACTGAAAAAATATATTTTATTAAAAAAACAGAACTAAATCAAAATTATATTTAACCCCCAAAAACTTTTACTACACTTATTTTTATTTAAAATACATTGTTGAATTTTTCAAAGTTCAACAACAAAACTTGATTTTTCAGGTTCAAATCTTTTTTTCAGATGAACAAAACTTTTGACCTGGATTTAGCTCCATACAGGTTGCACTGATAAACTGAAACACACCTGAGAGACTCTGTTTGCTCTCACCTGCTGCTTTCAGTCCTTTAAGTCCACAAAGCTTCATGTTCACTTCTCCTTCTGGTTAAAGACATTTAGTCCATTTTCTACAGTGTTTGAATGTGTTAGTGTTTTCTTTAGTGTTCTTTTCCTCTCATTGGTCACCAGGTCGTAGTCGACCTTTTACTAACTGATCAGATGGTGAAGTGAACAATCCCGTCCAATGAAAGCTTCCACATGTTACCATGTGACCACAGTGTTTCCTATGAGGACGGTTACATGTCATTCTACTGTTCTGTGTTTTACTGACTTCTGGACTCTGGAGGGAGATCATGAGGAGAAACAGCACAGCTCCATTTGTTGAAGTTGATGAACAATATTTAACTTGTAAAACACTGTAAACTTATAGGATGAACATTTAAAATGACGTCTTTTGACATGTTGTTAACGGGGTTTAAAAGAAGCTGAAGTGAAGTTTGAACCTTTTCTTAACTCAACTGTCTGAATGTCTTTTCTTAGATACGACTCTGCAGCTAAAGTGACAACAACATGGAACTCATGAGTGTATTTAGTAATGAGGTGAAAGAGCTGATGGTCATGATGAAGATAACTAATGTGTGATCTCTCCAGCAGGTGGTGCTGTTGGTGTGAAGGTGTGGACTCTGCTATGAGTCAGTGTGAGGACAGAGAGGAGGGAGTCCCTCCCTCTAAAACCAGTCTGTGTGGGGACCATGACCAGACCAGAGCTCAGAGGTGAGAGGACCATCTCTACCTGTCCATGACTCTTCTCATGTCACAACGTCTTTGACTCACTGACTCTGGTTCTACATGTGTGACCAGGATCCACCAGAGACCAGACTGTCCTGGACCTGGACCTGGTCCTGAACCTGAGCCTGGACCTGGACCTGGACCTGGACCTGGATCTGAACCTGAACCTAAACCCAGCTGTTTGTCCATTAAGAGGGATTGGTTTATGGATCGTCTTTTAGTCTTCAAAGCTGGACCCCACCCTGTTGAGCAAAGGTGAGGATTTCAATCTGATGATGAAAACAAAGAGATGATGATGATGATGATGATGATGATGATGATGATGATGATGATGATGTGATTCCATTAGACTGTTGTGAGATCTCCAGGTTTGAAACCTTTACTGACTCAGATGAAGTTCTCTGAGCACCAACACTCTTCTTCATTGAATCACATTCACACTGGGAGCTGCCCAGTACAACCAGTCTGAACCTGAGACGTTCCACTGGTGCAGCTGGAGGTTCTGGGTGCCTTGCTCCAGGGCACTTCAGCAGCGTCCAGTGAGAGGGAGAGCTACATGGAGGGCTTGGTGAGAGCTGTTGGGACTAAACCAAACTGACTGGTGAAGAAAACAGTGAGCTGAAAGACTGAGCTGTTGATTCTCAGTGGGACCAGTAGGACCAGTAGGACTAGTAAACCTTTACCAGTACAGGGAGTCATCTGATCCACTTCCAGATATCACTTCATGGACCTTTACCTTGTGTTGGTCCCTGTGAGGACGGAGACAATGTGAGCTGATTGTTCAGGGTTGAATGATGATGATGATGATGATGATGATGATGATGATGATGATGATGATGATGATGATGATGATGCATTCTCAGTTCACAGCAGCAGAGAGAAAAGTCTCCTGAACCCAGCTGTGTGTCCATGAAGAGTGATCGGTCTAAAGACTTTGTGATTTTCTTCAAAGATGGACGCCGTTCTTCTGACCCAGAGTAAGTTCTTAAAACAGATGAAACAGATGACTAACTGTTCTGATTCAGTTATGAAACACATAATTGGTCGTGCATCATTTACAGTGTTGTTTTCATGATGATCAATCATGACATAACTCAATATATTTAACTAACTGATCTGTAGGTGTTTGTATATGAATCATAAACTGTAAACAGTCTCTGGTGCAAACACAGTGTGAGTTTATTTGAGTCGACCAGGAGAGGTTAGATTTCGACAGACAGATAACTGGGACGAGCTGCAAAAGTCTTCATAATAGCTCCAGAGTTCTGGGGACTAGCTGCAGGGGTTCTGTGTCTACATTCAGAGGGCTGGGAACAAGTTATAAAGCTATGCAGACTAGTGGTAGATGTTTGGCACTACCTGCAGAGGTCTGGAAGCAGAATGTAGTTTGATGAAGAGTCAGTAGTTTAAAAGAGTTGCCTGTTGGAGGGTTGTCCTCCATCATTACATTCATCATAACTATGATTGGCTCCCCGGCTCCACGTCAAACCACTGCAAGATGTGAATCTAACAGTTTTAGTTATTGTGTCTCATTGTAATGACTAGTTGGTTGAATAAGCAACAAATAAGTAACCATACATTTAAGACATGTTTTAATGATATTAAAATAACATTCACTGTCAAATAAAACCAGTGGAAGCATAACAATAAATATTTTATGTTCAGAAATCCTTTGCTTAGTAAATCTCAGTGTTTCTATCAGTTCACAGCAGAAGAGAGAAAAGTCTCCTGAACCCAGCTGTGTGTCCATGAAGAGTGATCGGTCTAAAGGTGGTCTGATTAACTTCAAAGATGAACAACGTTCTTATGACCCAGAGTAAGTTCTTAAAACAGATGAAACAGATGACTAACTGTCACACAGATGGTCGTCCTTCATCTCCAGTCTTTAGCATCTGGTTTATAAAATGATTAATCATGACAGAACACAACATCTTTAACTTATTATTGTATTTGTGTTTTAATATCATGAACAATAAACAGTCTGTGGAGCAAACACAATGTGAGCTGATTGTTCATGACTCCTCCACAGAGAGGACCAGGAGAGCTCAGAGGTTCCCAGAGGTCCGTCTGCCCAGCAGCATCAAACACACCTGGACTCCATATTTATGGTCTGTACATGTGCAACTACTTTTACATCTATTCTGTTCACAACCATCTCCATGCTGCACTCTTTAGACCAGTGGGTTGTCAGTCTGTCCAACATGGATCTGATGTTTGCTTCCATGGTTTTAGTTTGTCATTCATATAATATTCTGTTCCAGCTGCTGGAGGAGAACATCCTCACTTTTGTGAAGGACGAGCTGAAGAAGATCCAGAAGGTTGTGAGTTCAGATTACCCAGAATGCTCAGAGAGTCAGAGAGAGGAGGAGGAGGAGTTGGACGGTGAGGATGAAGAGCAGAGGAGGAGCAGCAGAGAAGCCTTTCAGAAGATCTCACTGCACTTCCTGAGGAGCATGAAGCAGGAGGAGCTGGCTGACTGTCTGCAGAGCAGTAAGAGGATTTCTCTAAAGATTTAACATGCTGGATAAATGGGACGTTTACTAATGTCTCAAGAGATGGACCAGAATATATTCATAGACTCATTCTTTGAGGAAATGACATGTTGAAATCTATTCTTTGACTCATTGATCTTCTTGTTGTGTGTTCATTCAGGACTTCTTGCTGCAGTTTGTCAGCGTGAACTCAAATCTAACCTGAAGAAGAAGTTCCAGTGTGTGTTTGAGGGGATCGCTAAAGCAGGAAACCCAACCCTTCTGAACCAGATCTACACAGAGCTGTACATCACAGAGGGAGGGACTGCAGAGGTCAATGATGAACATGAGGTCACACAGATTGAAACAGCATCCAGGAAACCACACAGACCAGAAACCACCATCAGACAAGAAGACCTCTTTAAAGCCTCACCTGGAGGAGAGGAACCAATCAGAACAGTGATGACAAAGGGAGTGGCTGGCATTGGGAAAACAGTCTTAACACAGAAGTTCACTCTGGACTGGGCTGAAGACAAAGCCAACCAGGACATCCAGTTCACGTTTCCTTTCACGTTCAGAGAGCTGAATGTGCTGAAAGAGAAGAAGTTCAGCTTGGTGGAACTTGTTCATCACTTCTTCACTGAAACCAAAGAAGCAAGAATCTGCAGGTTTGAAGAGTTCCCGGTTGTGTTCATCTTTGACGGTCTGGATGAGTGTCGACTTCCTCTGGACTTCCACAACAATGAGGTCCTGACTGACGTCACAGAGTCCACCTCAGTGGATGTGCTGCTGACAAACCTCATCAGGGGGAAACTGCTTCCCTCTGCTCGCCTCTGGATAACCACACGACCTGCAGCAGCCAATCAGATCCCTCCTGCCTGTGTTGGCTTGGTGACAGAGGTCAGAGGGTTCGCTGACCCACAGAAGGAGGAGTACTTCAGGAAGAGGTTCAGAGATGAGGAGCAGGCCGGCAGGATCATCCCCCACATCAAGACCTCACGAAGCCTCCACATCATGTGCCACATCCCAGTCTTCTGCTGGATCACTGCTACAGTTCTGGAGGACGTGTTGAAGACCACAGAGGGAGGACAGCTGCCCAAGACCCTGACTGAGATGTACATCCACTTCCTGGTGGTGCAGTCCAAAGTGAAGAAGGTCAAGTATGATGGAGGAGCTGAGACAGATCCACACTGGAGTCCAGAGAGCAGGAAGATGACTGAGTCTCTGGGGAAACTGGCTTTTGATCAGCTGCAGAAAGGGAACCTGATCTTCTATGAATCCGACCTGACAGAGTGTGGCATCGATATCAGAGCAGCCTCAGTGTACTCAGGAGTGTTCACACAGATCTTTAGAGAGGAGAGAGGACTGTACCAGGACAAGGTGTTCTGCTTCGTCCATCTGAGTGTTCAGGAGTTTCTGGCTGCTCTTCATGTCCATCTGACCTTCATCAACTCTGGTGTCAACCTGCTGGCAGAAGAACAAACAACCTCCATGTGGTCTAAAGTCTTTAGAGACAAACCTAAACCAAAACATTTCTACCAGAGTGCTGTGAACAAGGCCTTACAGAGTCCTAATGGACACCTGGACTTGTTCCTCCGCTTCCTCCTGGGTCTTTCACTGGAGACCAATCAGACTCTCCTACGAGGTCTGCTGACACAGACAGGAAGTTGCTCACAGACAAATAAGAAAACAGTCCAGTACATCAAGCAGAACATCAGTGAGGATGTGTCTCCAGAGAAAAGCATCAATCTGTTCCACTGTCTGAATGAACTGAATGATGGTTCTCTAGTGGAGGAGATCCAACAGTCCCTGAGGTCAGGACGTCTCTCCACAGATGAACTGTCTCCTGCTCAGTGGTCAGCTCTGGTCTTCATCTTACTGTCATCAGGAAAAGATCTGGAGGTGTTTGACCTGAAGAAATACTCTGCTTCAGAGGAGGCTCTTCTGAGGCTGCTGCCAGTGGTCAAAGCCTCCAACAAAGCTCTGTAAGTACAGAGAGTTAGATTCATAGATCACAACTTAAATACGCTGCTATCTTTTACACTTATTCATTATCTTTTCTTCCTCCTTGTCTCTTCAGACTGAGTAACTGTAACCTCTCAGAGAGAAGCTGTGAAGCTCTGTCCTCAGTCCTCAGCTCCCAGTCCTCTAGTCTGAGAGAGCTGGACCTGAGTAACAACAACCTGCAGGATTCAGGAGCGAAGCTTCTGTCTGCTGGACTGGAGAGTCCACACTGTAAACTGGAGACTCTCAGGTCAGGATTCATCAACATGTAAAAATAGTTGACACTCAAATCCTGATTTACATTCATGGATAAACTCGTATCCTCCTTCAGATTGTCTTAAGATGTGACGTGTGTTGTTTTGTGGGTTTGCAGTCTGTCAGGCTGTCTGATCACAGAGGAAGGCTGTGCTTCTCTGGCCTCAGCTCTGAGCTCCAACCCCTCCCATCTGAGAGAGCTGGACCTGAGCTACAATCATCCAGGAGACTCAGGAGTGAAGCTGCTGTCTGCTAGACTGGAGGATCCACACTGGAGACTGGAGACTCTCAGGTATGAAGAGGCTGCAGCCACAGAGCATCAGTCTGATAGAGGAGGTAGAGCTGGAAACCTGTTCTCTGTCACACTGTCAGCCTGGTTAATATGACCCTGACACACCAAGCTGACCTCAAACTACCAGAGACTCATCTAACTGTTTGAGTCCACATCAGACGATCAATACAGACAGAAGTAGTCAGGGAACAGTAGCCAGGATGATCCAGAACAGGGAGGGAAGGTGATGAAGCTGTTGTGTTTCTGGAGCGTTGTCTTGTCTCAACATCAGAAACTAGGACAGTGGTGTATCCTGACACGTTGACGGGCATCATGGTGGGTTGCAGTGGTGTATAAAGTACCCAAAAGCCATACTTGAGTAAAAGTAAAGATACCTTACTGGAAAATGACTCAAGTGAAAGTCACCTATTAGAATACTACTTGAGTAAAAGTCTTAAAGTATCTGATATTTACTGTACTTAAGTATCAAAAGTAATTTTCTGATATTAAATGTACTTAACCCTCCTGTTATGTTCTTTTCTTAGGTACAGCAATGTGACTTGAATCATCCAAAACTTGTCAGAAACCAAAACATCCTAATAAATATAGTTTGTACCTCATCACCAACACCATTACTAACACTTCAATCAGTTTTAGTGGAATGGAGTTATTCACCCCTCCATAGATCAATCAGGATAACTCACTCGTTAGAATGAAAAATACATGTTCACACTATTGTTTAGGTACATTGTAAAAACCTAGAAATAAATTGCATTAGTCTACCATAACATGTATATTGAAACTTTTTGTCATGGGCTGATGTAGATAAATAAGATCAGACACCTCTGCTGTTCAGGGTCATATTGACCTGCTCACTCAACATCAAGTTAAATGAGTCATAAGGATTCATATTGAAAGTCAACTTTATTTATGTTTATTTATAGTGTTAAGGAATCTGAATTGACCTCAAGATGGTCTTCATCTTCAGACATTCCTCCTCTACTTCACTGTGGTGATCAGGATGTGCTCCAGAGCCTCCAGGGCCTCATCCTGTTGTTCCTGTTGCTCATGTTGCCTACAGGAAGCTGCTGAGTTGTATGTATCTGCAGAGTAAAGTTGGTAGAACTCCTAAGCAACACTTTGTATGTTTCACCTCCCCTGATAAGTGTGGGCGGAGCTTTCCCGTCAGAATAGGATCTGTATTCCTCTCACATGTGGGTAGTGAGAAAGAGAGTGTCTGAGATTCTGATGAAATAGGGTGTGTGTCACTCTGTCAGTCTATTAGAAATCCTATAGTACCGTATTTATTAGGAGAGACATGAAAGAAACCCTTACTTTAGTGTTCCAGGTGTATTTAGGGGGAAAGAGAGAAGATAAGCATTGTTTAGTCTGAAGGTGTGGTTCACGTGGGGGGATGGGCACATGAAGCAGGACAGAGTGTGTGTGTGTGTGTGTGTGTGTGTGTGTGTGTGTGTGTGTGTGTGTGTGTGTGTGTGTGTGTGTGTGTGTGTGTGTGTGTGTGGTGAAACATGGTAGGAGGGAGTAAGAAAGACTGTCTCTCACATGTTCAAAGGAAGAAATGGTCTAAACTTGACCCTTCTGACCCCTTATAGCCTCCACTTTCACTGAACATCATCTCTGTAATATAAACCTGTTACAAATACATGATGTTTGTTTTTGTTTTGTTTTTACATTGATTACACTAATTAAGGAAAGCAGAAGAAGTTTCACACAGAAAAAGTTCTTAAATATTAGACTGTAGACTGGACTAAAGGTTTAAGTTAAGGAGTAGACTGGACTAAAGGTTTAAGTTAAGGAGTAGACTGGACTAAAGGTTTAAGTTAAGTAGTAGACTGGACTAAAGGTTTAAGTTAAGGAGTAGACTGGACTAAAGGTTTAAGTTAAGTAGTAGACTGGACTAAAGGTTTAAGTTAAGTAGTAGACTGGACTAAAGGTTTAAGTTAAGTAGTAGACTGGACTAAAGGTTTAAGTTAAGCAGTAGACTGGACTAAAGGTTTAAGTTAAGCAGTAGACTGGACTAAAGGTTTAAGTTAAGGAGTAGACTGGACTAAAGGTTTAAGTTAAGGAGTAGACTGGACTAAAGGTTTAAGTTAAGTAGTAGACTGGACTAAAGGTTTAAGTTAAGTAGTAGACTGGACTAAAGGTTTAAGTTAAGCAGTAGACTGGACTAAAGGTTTAAGTTAAGTAGTAGACTGGACTAAAGGTTTAAGTTAAGGAGTAGACTGGACTAAAGGTTTAAGTTAAGCAGTAGACTGGACTAAAGGTTTAAGTTAAGGAGTAGACTGGACTAAAGGTTTAAGTTAAGGAGTAGACTGGACTAAAGGTTTAAGTTAAGGAGTAGACTGGACTAAAGGTTTAAGTTAAGCAGTAGACTGGACTAAAGGTTTAAGTTAAGCAGTAGACTGGACTAAAGGTTTAAGTTAAGGAGTAGACTGGACTAAAGGTTTAAGTTAAGCAGTAGACTGGACTAAAGGTTTAAGTTAAGCAGTAGACTGGACTAAAGGTTTAAGTTAAGGAGTAGACTGGACTAAAGGTTTAAGTTAAGCAGTAGACTGGACTAAAGGTTTAAGTTAAGCAGTAGACTGGACTAAAGGTTTAAGTTAAGCAGTAGACTGGACTAAAGGTTTAAGTTAAGCAGTAGACTGGACTAAAGGTTTAAGTTAAGGAGTAGACTGGACTAAAGGTTTAAATTAAGCAGTAGACTGGACTAAAGGTTTAAGTTAAGCAGTAGACTGGACTAAAGGTTTAAGTTAAGCAGTAGACTGGACTAAAGGTTTAAGTTAAGCAGTAGACTGGACTAAATGTTTAAGTTAAGCAGTAGACTGGACTAAAGGTTTAAGTTAAGCAGTAGACTGGACTAAAGGTTTAAGTTAAGCAGTAGACTGGACTAAAGGTTTAAGTTAAGCAGTAGACTGGACTAAAGGTTTAAGTTAAGCAGTAGACTGGACTAAAGGTTTAAGTTAAGCAGTAGACTGGACTAAAGGTTTAAGTTAAGCAGTAGACTGGACTAAAGGTTTAAGTTAAGCAGTAGACTGGACTAAAGGTTTAAGTTAAGCAGTAGACTGGACTAAAGGTTTAAGTTAAGTAGACTGGACTAAAGGTTGAAGTTTCTCCTCTTTGAGAGAAGAGTAAAGATCCAGAAGTGATCCTGACTTAAAGTGCTCTGCATAGTGGATCAGACCGCAGGTCTTATTACTATATTATTAATATATTAATATTCAATCTGGACTTGCAGACTGCAGCTCCTGTGAGAGCTTTGGGAGGAGCAGCGGCTCGCGGCAGCACCCGCTGCTCGTTAGCACAGAAACTACAGAACAAAACGCTTTCCCTTCAGTCTCAGTCCTCAAGGGGCAACAAGCCGGTCGTGAGGCTGGAACACATCAATAAATCACCTTCAGAGTAAAAGCAGTGGCGTTGTGTTGCATTCATGGCGTGCATCTTATTGATTTCTTTTTCATTTTTCATTGACCTCACGCAGACCGGACTGGGAGAGCCGTAAGATGCCCAGGTCTGAGAGGAACGCATCACATTGTGATCCTCAGACCTGCTTGGTGGAGTCTGTGTTCCACCACAGTCCTGATGGCTTTTCTTCTAGAGAGAGATGTGATTTTGTAGCGATAACGAAGGTTTCAGGGAAATGTATCGGAGTCAAAGTATCAGTTTTCTTTGCAAAATGTAGTGAAGTAAAAGTCAACAGGAATATAAATAGTAAAGTACAGATATCCAAAGAAATGATTGAAGTACAGTAACAAAGTATTTCTACTTGGTTACTGTACATCATGGTGGGTTGACATGCATCAACGTCGTCACGCTGCAGTTTGTGTCTCATATGAAATATAGTTTTATGTTTTAATGCTCGTCATCTGCCTCAGTGTGTGTTTCCCTTTAGTCCAGACATCACTGTGAAAAGACAAAGAAACAATCTGTTTAAACCTTCTTGATAAATCATCACAATAGGAATGTGTTGCTGTTTAAAGGAGTTCAGCTCCACCTGGTCTTGGTTTGTTTTGCACTGAGAGACAGTTCTCTGGCTGATAAGAGTGGACTTGTTGAAGCTCCAGGTGACAGTCGGCCACAGACGCTCAGCTGGTGAACATAGTGGAGCATTTAGCAGCTAAAGAGACAGATGTTTCCCTCAGGAGGTGGAGACCAAACACAGAGCTAACAGAGAGAATAGTGGACTTCCATTCATCAGCTGACACAAACACAAAGAGTCCTGATGAGTCATCATGTTGATGTGGAACTGCTGGAAGTAACAGAATATGAGCGGATGAATAATAAGTGGTCCATGTGAACATGAATAACAAAGCTCTGTGATGAGAGTGATGTCATGTCCATGAGAACATGAATAACAAAGCTCTGTGATGAGAGTGATGTCATGTCCATGTGTCCATGAATAACAAAGCTCTGTGATGAGAGTGATGTCATGTCCATGTGAACATGAATAACAAAGCTCTGTGATGAGAGTGATGTCATGTTCATGTGTCCATGCTGCTCTGACTCCTCCTCCTTTCAGGGTGGAGCCTGCTGGAGTCCGATGGTTCAGACCAGGTCTGAGGAAGTGTAAGTGTGCTTTGAGTTTGATTCATGAAAACATTCGACCATCTTCAGACTGTGACATCACTCATTCACATCTCTGATGTCATCATCAAAGTGTCAACAGATGAACAGATGATAGATTAATAACTGCAGCTGTATTGTGTCTTGTTCTCTCCATCAGATTCCTGTGAACTCACACTCGACACAAACACAGTGAACAAGAACCTCAAACTGTCTGACAACAACAGGAAGGTGACACGTGTGGAGGAGGATGAGTCATATCCTGATCATCCAGACAGGTTTGACTACTGGTCTCAGCTGCTGTGTAGAACTGGTCTGAATGGTCGCTGTTACTGGGAGGTCGAGTGGAGAGGAGGAGTTTCTATATCAGTGAGTTACAGAGGAATCAGCAGGAGAGGAGACAGTGTAGACTGTTGGTTTGGAAGGAATGATCAGTCCTGGAGTCTGGAGTGTTTTGGTGGTGATTACTATGTCTGTCACAATAAGACAGAAACATCCATCTCCTCCTCCTCCTCCTCCTCCTCTGGTAGAGTAGCAGTGTATGTGGACTGTCCTGCTGGCTCTCTGTCCTTCTACAGAGTCTCCTCTGACACACTGATCCACCTCCACACCTTCAACACCACATTCACTGAACCTCTTTATCCTGGGTTTGGGTTCTGGTCCTGGTCTGGTTCCTCAGTGTCTCTGTGTTCTCTGGAGGACTGAGAGTCTCCTCCTGGTAGAGAAACGTTCTCTCTGCTGTCCAGATAGTTCAGCCTGTACAGGATCACACAGCTGATGTTAGTTAGCAGCAACCTGATCTCTCAGTGGTTGTAAACAGGTGCAGCAGGTGAGGGGTACCTGAGCTGGTCTGGACTCTGGGGGGTTGAGAGCTCTCTGGACTTGTGGTGTTGCAGATGGATGTCTGAGAGCTGAGCGAGGTCCATGTAATGACCTGAAATGATCTGTTGTCTGAGAGAAGAAACATGTTTCACTTTGTGTAGAAAACTCAACTTTGTTGTCTTGAAACATTTGTTTGTGTGAAGAAAAACCTCCGAATGTCAAACGAGAGTCTTTCTGGATCAGATTCAGCTTCTGTGGAGAAATAATCACAACTTGTAAAGAGTTGTTTTGATTTGAACAAACTAAATTCATCATCTTTGATCGTCCAGGAACAAATGAACAAACTTTGATAAGTGACGTTGAGATGAAAATAAATCAAAGTTTTGGATGATTCTAGATCATAAAGCACATAAACATCATGTCAAAGCTAAAATGTCCAAATCCATCACAACAGTGTATAAATGAAGGATTTGTTAAGTCCAGCTTCATTGTTCACGTTGTATTGTTCACTTTGACTTCATTCATCACTGACTGTGTGCTAGTTTGGGGAAACTCATAGAAACAAATGAAAAGAGACAAAAGAAGTTAGAACCAAACTACTGATCAAGAACCAACTCAATGACTTCATATTGGTTTCTTACCCATTACTGAGCTCACAGTCATTGATGATGATGATTTTACTTTGTATTCTTTGATTTGTATTATTACTGATCATGTGTTCATTTCATGACGATAATGTTCCAGTGATTTTCATTCATGTGTTCATGTGGGATCAGATATGCTTTATAATCACAAATGGTTAAGATGAATAAATAATAATCTTGGTTTAATGCAGTGGTTCTCAAACTGTTTCTGTCACGCTTCACTTTGGAGGAAGAACAATGTTCGCGAGCGTAACCTGTTAACGGTGTAACGTAAACATCTACATGAAAGTACAGGCATTTTGCCTGTACTTTTATTAATGAGGTTTTATGTCCGTGTACTTTGTACTTTGTACTTTGTAAAGTTCTCATGTTCATGGAGAGAGTTCGTCCTGAAGCCACAAGGTAGGGTTCATCCTGTTCTCTCCTTGGGGTGCATCCCAAGTCTCTAAATTGTCGTTTCCTCGCTCCTCGCTTGAACCGGAAGTGGTTCTGCGCCGCCATCTTGACGGCCGTCCCAAAGCTCTCAGGTCAGTCTCATCTCCACCTCACGGACTTTGAGGCTCCCGTGAAGTCCGTGAGGGTTTGGTTCTGTCCCGTTGTCACATCGTAGAGTGCTCGAGTCTCTGGCAGACATGTTGACCCTTTATGATCCCTTTCCGTAAGTCAGCATTAGGTGCTGACTTTGCCTAAGGGAATTACCCACAATGCATTGCAATGTGACGTTAAACACGCAGTTCCCAATGGAAGCATGGAGACGTAAAAAAAAAGGTAAACAAAGAGACACGTGGGCGTTCAGCCCGATAAAATACATTTACACTACAACATTACGGATTAAACATAAAAACACATGAAATCAGAGGAATGCAAGCAGAACATATATATAATAATATTTTGTTTACATTCATTAAACATTTCGTTTTGACAAAAACGAGTAAATATATCATTTAAAATGACTTCTCATCTCGTGAGGAAGACGTTCAAATCAGTGAATAAAAAGTATAAAATAAATACACAATATTGTTTTATGTAGTCACGTGACGTTGCAGCAAAGTGCTGTCATTCATATTCACACCATCAGGCCCTGAAGCCTCTCACACTCAGACACTCAGCAGCTGACCTCAGTGAGTCCTGAGGGTTCAGGGCTTGAGGGTTTAGGGGAGATTGGGATTGACCCTTATTCTGCTCTGAGGGGCGAGGAGGGAAATCAGAGGAGCCCCGAGAGCGAGTTTACAGGAAGTGCTTTAACGCTGGACACGCCCCCTCACTGCTCATCTGCTATGTGATTGGACGCTGCAGCTGATGGACTGATGCTGGAGTTTCATACCAGAGACGATCACAGATTAAACTCAAGCTATATATTAAATCTGTTTTCTTATTCACCATCTGGTTAAAATATGTTCACAGTAGTCTGAACAACAAAAGGACCACAAACTACTGTCTCCAAGCAGTGAGGCAAAATATTTTACTGAATTTACAAATTGGGAATCATCATTTATAAAGTATGAAAAACTAAGAATACATATATACATATATATATATATATATATATATATATATATATATATATATATATATATATATATATATATATACACACACACATATACATATATACACACACACACACACACTGCGGCCACCAGAGGGCAGCGCGTGTTCATTCTTCTGTCCGTCAACAGGATCAGAGTGAGACGTCCTCTGGGGATCCAGAGCAGGTTCTTCAATGGGAACCGATCAGCTGATTGATCCGTTGGCGGCCGGCGGCCTGGAGGATAACGGCGCTCTGCAGGGAACGACCACTGCAGTCTCTTACCGCACACACACACACACACACACACACACACACACACACACACACACACACACACACACGTTGTTGTTGTCGTCTATAGTTGTTTTGTGTTGGTTGCCTGTGTGTTTGTTGCTAGGTAACGTCACCATGTTGCTGGCGTGGGTCAGTTGCACGGGTGGAAGTTGCCTCGTTGCTCTGCGGAAGAGAAGAGACCTGTTGCTGTGAGAGAGACACAGAGAGAGAGAGAGACACACACACACACACACACACACACACACACACACACAGAGAGAGAGAGAGAGAGAGAGAGAGAGAGACACACACACACACACACAGAGAGAGAGAGAGAGAGAGAGAGAGAGAGACACACACACACACACACAGAGAGAGAGAGAGAGAGAGGCTTCTCGGTGCTCCTATACTTGTGAGGACTTCAGTCTGGTTACAAAAGATCAAACAGTTCTTTCTCTTCGCTACAATGTTTAAACCTGAGAGTGAAGGCTGATCTCAGGTCAGTCATCAGGATCACGTTTAACTTAAAGTGCAACATTTGGTTTAATAAAAATAAAAAAAGCCTTAAATTGACAGTTTTTTCTTTGGTCTTTAAAGTTTCACTGAAAGTAAAAGTTGGATCGAGTCCCAACAGGAGAATAAACTTTCACTATTTAAAGGAAACAAAGCGCATATTTATAAACAGCTTCTTTATTATGTAAAGTCAAAACAATAAATACAAATATGTTAAACCTGAAGATCAACAGCAGAAATATTAAAAAGTGTGTTCATACAGAAAATCTTCATCGTCATCATCATCGTCAGACGGCTTTCATTTGGCTCGCTGAGCTTCTCCGGCTCTCAAACTTTCACGATCACACACACAATAATAATAATAATAATAATAATAATATTAATATCAATAACAACAACACTAGAGGACAGACTGAACCGGTCGTGAAGAAGTTTCTCAGCTTCAGTAAAAAATAAACTCTGGTGCAAAAATATTAAACGTACAAACTGATAAATATTCAGCGCGTGATATTAATAAAGTAACATTTGGTGAAACACCGCAAGTGTTCGACTCCTCCGGCCGCCGGCCATCATGCGTCAAGATACAGATTTAATAAATACGTTTGCTTTGAAACGAGCTGGAGCGCTTTTACACTTCTGAAGGAAAACTAGTCGATCAAACTGGAGCAGATCAATAACATCAAATAAATCAATAACATCTAATAAATCAATAACATCTAATAAATCAATAACATCTAACAAACAATATCAAATAAACAACATCTAATAAACAACATCATCTAATAAGTAAAACAATATTTTAAAAAACTGTCACACAACTGTGACTCAAACAGCGTTCCAGTGGAACCAGTGGAACCAGTGAGTGGGAGCGGCTGGTTTCGGGGCACGAGACGAGGTGATGAGCCGTCACATGTTTCACATATTTCTGATCGGAACACTTTAAAAAAACAAAGTGTTTATTTTATAAAAAAGTAACAAAAGACATTATTTGAGACGCTGAGATCCTTCTGGTATAAAACCAACAACGTTCTAGTTTGCCGCAGCGTTCGGTTGGAGATAAAAAGGCGGTTCCCGAGTCCTCCGCTTGAGCTCGGATCCCCCACGATGCACCTGGCCTCCTACTCCAGCTTGGCGCGGCGGCCCAGGTAGGTGTGGTAGAAGAAGTTGCAGAAGAGCAGCAGGTAGCTGAGGTACATGAGGCCGGCCCAGGCCACGTTGTCCAGCCGCGAGGGGCAGTCGCCCTGCGGCATCCAGCGGTACACCAGCGCGCTCACCGCCAGCCCCATGGCCATCTGGCCCAGCTGGGCGCCGGTGATGAGCGCGGCGAGCGGCCGCGGCACGCGCAGGCCGGCGGCGCGCGCCGCGTAGTAGCTGTACATGAGCGCGTGCACGCCGTAGTTCATGGTCATGAACCAGCCGCCGCCGGCCACCATGTCCTTGTAGGAGTACCAGGAGTACAGCAGCACCGTCATGTGGTGGTACCAGTGCAGGAACAGCAGCTTCTGCTTCCGCAGCACCACGAACGCCGTGTCGCCTGAAGAAGACCACCAGGTGAGACACGCGGCAGGAAGAAGACCACCAGGTGAGACACGCGGCAGGAAGAAGACCACCAGGTGAGACACGCGGCAGGAAGAAGACCACCAGGTGAGACACGCGGCAGGAAGAAGACCACCAGGTGAGACACGCGGCAGGAAGAAGACCACCAGGTGAGACACGCGGCAGGAAGAAGACCACCAGGTGAGACACGCGGCAGGAAGAAGACCACCAGGTGAGACACGCGGCAGGAAGAAGACCACCAGGTGAGACACGCGGCAGGAAGAAGACCACCAGGTGAGACACGCGGCAGGAAGAAGACCACCAGGTGAGACACGCGGCAGGAAGAAGACCACCAGGTGAGACACGCGGCAGGAAGAAGACCACCAGGTGAGACACGCGGCAGGAAGAAGACCACCAGGTGAGACACGCGGCAGGAAGAAGACCACCGGGTGAGACACGCGGCAGGAAGAGGTGTGGATATACAGGACGTATATAGAAACAGGACGTATATAGAAACAGGACGTTTATAGAAACAGGACGTTTATAGAAACAGGACGTTTATAGAAACAGGACGTATAGAGAAACAGGACGTATATAGAAACAGGACGTATAGAGAAACAGGACGTATAGAGAAACAGGACGTATAGAGAAACAGGACGTATAGAGAAACAGGACGTATATAGAAACAGGACGTATAGAGAAACAGGACGTATAGAGAAACAGGACGTATATAGAAACAGGACGTATAGAGAAACAGGACGTATATAGAAACAGGACGTATAGAGAAACAGGACGTATAGAGAAACAGGACGTATATAGAAACAGGACGTATATAGAAACAGGACGTTTATAGAAACAGGACGTATATAGAAACAGGACGTATATAGAAACAGGACGTATATAGAAACAGGACGTATATAGAAACAGGACGTATAGAGAAACAGGACGTTTATAGAAACAGGACGTATATAGAAACAGGACGTATAGAGAAACAGGACGTATAGAGAAACAGGACGTATAGAGAAACTGGACGTATATAGAAACAGGACGTTTATAGAAACAGGACGTATATAGAAACAGGACGTATATAGAAACAGGACGTTTATAGAAACAGGACGTATATAGAAACAGGACGTATATAGAAACAGGACGTATATAGAAACAGGACGTATATAGAAACAGGACGTATAGAGAAACAGGACGTATATAGAAACAGGACGTTTATAGAAACAGGACGTATATAGAAACAGGACGTATATACAGTGGCTTGCAAAAGTATTCATATCCCTTGAACGTTTCCACATTTTGTCACATTACACGCCACAAACATAAATATATTTTATTGGAATTTTATGTGAAAGACCAACACAAAGTGTCACACAATTGTGAAGTACAAAGAAAATTATACATGATTTAAAAACATTTTCACAAAGAAAAAACTGAAAAGTGCAGTGTGGAAAATGATTCAGCCCCCTGAGCCAATTACAGCTGCAAGTCTTTTGGGGTATGTCGTTCCCCGAGCTGTTGGACCAGCCGGACCTGCTGGACGCTCTTCGGGTCCGTGGCCTCATTACTCCTCATAATTCATTATTACTCCTCATAATTCATTATTACTCCTCATAATTCATTATTACTCCTCATAATTCATCATTATTTACACTGAGAGCTGAGGAACTCATTCCTGCATTAAGAAGCTCTCAAACAGGATCCAGGTTCTTTCCCCAAAACAGATTCTGTTATCAAATAACTAAGAGGTTCTTCTTATGGATCATTTTCAGAAACGTGTCTTCCCCACTTAAGTCATTACATCGTCTGTTTTAATATCAAACACTTGCTGAACACATTCAGCGCTTTAACATGATTAGATTTACAAAACAACATCACTCAGAATTACAATACATGTTTGTGTTTCTCCTGCATCAGCATCTGGCCTTCGACGTCGCAGAGCTGACCTTTGACCTCCTGCGCGTGGCGCGGTAGAGGAAGGAAAGGAAGTGCATCATCTTCAGTGTGACTGTATTCTGATGTGTAATTAATGTGTTCTAGAAACGGTTTGGTTTAATAAATGACAGAAAAAACGAAAAAACTTGAATGTGCCGTAAACCTTTTTATACGTGTCATGTTTGTGGACGTTTTGAAGCCTCGAGTTCAGCACTTGAACCAGTGAACAGGAAGTGACCATATATGGACTGAGGAGGACGTAGAGACGCTGTAAACGTCTCTGCTGTCGACCTGTCAATCACACAGAAACACACGAGAGACGGATTTATAATAATTGAACCAAAAGTGACATTATTAGCATGTTTTTATAATCCTGCTATTTAGTGTTCTATTTGTTAATAAACATAATACAATCAAGTGTAGAATTACAAATCAACAGTTTCCTAGTGTAGCCCCCCTCCTTAATTGCTGTTCTAGTCAGAGGCCTCATACAGACCCCTGTTGCATGGGAGGTGCATTGGAGAGGGTCTACTAAAAATATCGCTATACTGTCAGTGTGACTCCCATGCATTTATACATATATATGTAGCACGTATTTCCTTAAGTAAATATAGCATTATTTTAACACAGGAATGTCGACCACACACATTAACCCCGATAATACCCAGGATGTAATAGTCCGTGCTACGGTACATATGTTGGCCCGCTTGTTGGAGCTCATGTCAATCCTCCACATGAGAGGTTCAAACCCCACTTAAAACAGTGGGACACTTAAATACTTTTCTAACTATACTTCTCTGCTCATGAACACAACGGCAACTACACTGTTTAACAGAACTGATAACAGAAATGACCCAAAACACACGTAACCAAATTAACAGGGCGCTACACTAAAATGAAGGAATGTACTGGAAAGCTTACCAACACCAGAAGGCCCAGAGGACCATGGAGGACAGGTGAAGGAGACGTAGCAGAATTCTGTCCTTGGGGAAGAAAAGCCTTCATAACATGAACACTGAGGTCAGGAATACTCTGGAGGAGGGAGGCGTGTCTTTGTCAAAGTCTACAATCAAGAGAGTCTGAATACAGAAGGTTTACAACAAGGTGAAAACCACTGGGAACACTGGGAACACTGGAGACCAGGAAGACCAGATTAGACCAGAACACATCTGAATGAGCCTGATCAGTTCTAGATGAAGGTTCTTTGGAAGATGAAACCAAGATTACCTTGTAAAAGAATGATGGGAAGAGAAAAGTGTAGAGAAGCTCCTGATCTGAAGCAAACCACATCATCTGGTGAACATGGTGGAGGCAGTGCTGTGGCCTGGTAGGGTCTGTTAGGAGTCTGCAAGGGTCTGTGAGGGTCTGTTAGGGTCTATTATGGCCTGGTAGGGTCTGTTAGGGTCTGTTTGGGTATGTTAGGGTCTATTAGGGCCTGCTAGGGTCTGTTAGGGTATATTAGGAGTCTGCAAGGGTCTGTTTGGTTCTGTTGGGGTCTGTTAGGGTCTATTAGGGCCTGGTAGGGTCAGTTAGGGTCTATTAGGAGTCTGTGAGGGTCTGTTATGGTCTCTTAGGGTCTCTTAGGGTCTGTTTGGGCCTGTAAGGGTCTGTTAGGGTCAGTTATGGTCTATTAGGAATATGTTATGGTCCGTTAGAGTCTGTGAGGGTCTGTTTGGGTCTATTAGGGGTCTGTTAGGAGTTTGTTTTGGTCTGTTAGTGTCTGTTAGGGTCTGTTAGGAGTTTGTTTTGGTCTGTTGGGGTCTTTTGCACAGCAGATATATGAGCAAGAGGTCAAAGGTCACGAGGAAGTGGTATGTCCTCATTAATGCATAAAGCTGCAGTATGTCCTAAAATAAACAGAAAGAGTAAAGGATCTGGAACGCAGCCTAAGACTCATACGTGGGTAAGTTGTCCCGCCCCAACAGGTTCAACCAGATCAACAAAGTGGAGTGAAGAATAAAAACACTGTCAGGTCAGACTCTGTTGTCTTAGTGAATGTTTTTATTCAAGATCAACTCTACACAACATTTGCTGCAAAGCTTTCTGCTTGATCCTCTGGTCCCCACTAGTCTACATGTACAAGAACACAAGGTCCCCACTAGTCTACATGTACAAGAACACAAGGTCCCCACTAGTCTACATGTACAAGAACACAAGGTCCCCACTAGTCTACATGTACAAGAACACAAGGTCCCCACTAGTCTACATGTACAAGAACACAAGGTCCCCACTAGTCTACATGTACAAGAACACAAGGTCCCCACTAGTCTACATGTACAAGAACACAAGGTCCCCACTAGTCTACATGTACAAGAACACAAGGCCCCCACTAGTCTACATGTACAAGAACACAAGGTCCCCACTAGTCTACATGTACAAGAACACAAGGTCCCCACTAGTCTACATGTACAAGAACACAAGGTCCCCACTAGTCTACATGTACAAGAACACAAGGTCCCCACTAGTCTACATGTACAAGAACACAAGGTCCCCACTAGTCTACATGTACAAGAACACAAGGTCCCCACTAGTCTACATGTACAAGAACACAAGGTCCCCACTAGTCTACATGTACAAGAACACAAGGTGCCAAAGAGGGGCAGCATGGATCCTCTGAACATCTGGTCTCCACTACAGAGTCCAGTCTGTTTCAAAGACACTCTTTACAAGTTGTCATGATTTGTCCACAGATGCTGGATTTGATCCTGAAAGACTCTTGTTGGAGCTGTGAGGAGGTTTCTGTGCACAATGACATTTGATCCTGTGAACGCAGCTCAGACTGAGACTCAGTGCAACCAGTCAGACTGCATACTTTGATAGTGACGTGAGGAACTCTCTCTGGTGAAGGATAAGAAGCTGCGTCACTTCACTTCGTCTGATGCAAGTTGAAGTTGAAGTGAAGCACGAAGCTCCTTTTCTCCACAGACCTGCTGAGGACAGAAGAGAGCTGCACTCTGATGAAGTCCATGGCTAAACGTTCAGTAAGTGGAGCTGTGATTGGTTGAAATGACGTTATTGATTGTTGTGAACGTGTGACTCTTTAAAGCTGCTTTCAAACACACGGCAGCTGGGAAACAAGATGGCCGCCTGTGTGATTAAACAGAGAGAAGCTGCTGTTAGTTTGAATGTTGAAGTCCAGATGAAGTGTTGCTCTGAATGATGACACTGTGATGAAGAAGAGGAGTTCAGTCTGATCTGGGGTCTGTCAGGACTCTTACTGACGTGGAGGGGAAGGTAGTAAAGAGGTGAGCACTAGGACCCAGCAGAGACCAGAGAGCTCACCTGGGCCTTTGTTCCTGCACTGTCACGACCCGGCTCTTAATGAGCTATGACAAAAACGGGAGACACATGTTTAAACAAAAAAGAAAAGGTACATTTATTAGTAAACCAACGACCAGTTAAAGCATGAGGTGTGCCAAAGAAAACATGGTGCTGGAGGAACGGAGATCCAGCCCAGGGACTGGGCAGACCGGTCTTCAGGACTCCTGGAGACTGGCCAGGTGCTCCCAGCTCATGGAGCTGAATCCAGGTCATATGTTTAGTTCATTTGAAAAAAGATTTGAACCTGAAAAAACAAGTTTTGTTTTTGAACTTTGAGAAATTCAACAATGTATTCGAAATAAAAATAAGTGTATAAAAAGTTTTTCGGGGTTAAATATAATTTGGATTTAGTTCTGTTTTCTTTTAAATAAAATAGATTTTTTTCAGTTTTCAGTAACAGATTTTATACTTTCAACTTTGTTTTAGTTTTTTCGGGTTCAAATCTTTTTTTCAGGTTCAGATTTTTGGTCTGGATCTGGCGTGGGGGGCGTGGTTTCAACTGCAGGGGCGTGGTCTCATGAGTGACAGCTTAACAAAGAAGGCGGAGGGCCGCCTCAACCACGTTGCCTTCAGGTAACGTGGTAATTATGAAGTTTATGACTCACTACCTTCATACATCATAATCACGTGATTGGCAGTAAACTAAAGTGACTAAGTGACACAGTTATGTTCAGCAAGCTGTTGTAGACCAGACTTGTAGCAGTATAAGAGCAATAAACTATGCTTCACAATAATAACATGTGAACCTGAGTAAATGTAATACAGTAACCTTGCAATATAGTCATATTTCTACAGTATATTCTAACACCGGCTGCCTTTTCTTCTTGCATAATTTACCAAAATCATAATGCTGCGTGCATTAACGTTGATGTGACTAAAGAAAACGCAATAAATGATGATTATTAGTGATATATTTTCTAATGTGAGTGTTACATTAATAGTAGTATTTATCCTTCAGGTTCTTCTACAGCTCAGCGGTAGTGCAGGAGACTCTAACAAGGTCAGACGTCGGACATGATCAGCTGTTTGACTCTTGATGGAAACCGTGTGTCCACTGTTTTATGTCCACAGTCAACAAGTGATATCTTCGTCATGAAGATGATGACTTTTCCTGAAGATGCTGTCAGAATCCTAAATGAATGCTGCAGCAAGCCGCTCCATCGTAATGTTTCACAAGACACACTGACTCCTGTGTAGTGATTCAATGTGTCCTTATAGTAACACACCGAGAGTTAAGTCATGTTTACTCTGGATGAATGCTGCTGCACAGGGTAGAGCAGGGGTGGGCAAACAACGGCCCGCGGGCCGGATACGGCCCGTTGTACTTTTTAATCCGGCCCGCGGAATATTGGTACAAAATTGTTCAAATTATACTAAAGACCGCATTAATTTTGCCTTTTTCCTGCAATCCCCGGCGCTTCAGTTGATCCCACTCCCCAGTACTCTAACAGCCCTTATGGAAAACTGTCTGTAACACTTGTTTGTAAAGTTGTAAAATGAACTAACGGCTTCCTCGGCATAATGAACCACTGCGCGCTCACGTGTCACATCATCAGGTTCTGCCTCCAGCTTCCTTCCCCCTCCACATGTGAAGAAATGCAGCAAATCACTGGTCGACCTGCAGGAGAATTCTGCTTCTCTGATTTAAACAAAGTCTCTTCATCTGGTGTCCTCGCTGAGTGTCCTCGCTGAGTGTCCTCGCTGAGTGTCCTCGCTGAGTGTCCTCGCTGAGTGTCCTCGCTAAGTGTCCTCGCTGAGTGTCCTCGCTAAGTGTCCTCGCTGAGTGTCCTCGCTAAGTGTCCTCGCTGAGTGTCCTCGCTAAGTGTCCTCGCTACGTGTCCTCGCTGAGTGTCCTGGCTAAGTGTCCTCGCTACATGTCCTCACTAAGTGTCCTCGCTGAGTGTCCTCGCTAAGTGTCCTGGCTAAGTGTCCTGGCTAAGTGTCCTCGCTGAGTGTCCTCGCTGAGTGTCCTCGCTACGTGTCCTCGCTGAGTGTCCTCGCTAAGTGTCCTCGCTACGTGTCCTCGCTGAGTGTCCTCGCTAAGTGTCCTCGCTGAGTGTCCTCGCTGAGTGTCCTCGCTGAGTGTCCTCGCTACATGTCCTGGCTAAGTGTCCTCGCTACGTGTCCTCGCTACGTGTCCTCGCTGAGTGTCCTCGCTGAGTGTCCTCGCTACGTGTCCTCGCTACATGTCCTGGCTAAGTGTCCTCGCTACGTGTCCTCGCTAAGTGTCCTCGCTGAGTGTCCTCGCTGAGTGTCCTCGCTGAGTGTCCTCGCTAAGTGTCCTCGCTGAGTGTCCTCGCTGAGTGTCCTCGCTAAGTGTCCTCGCTGAGTGTCCTCGCTGAGTGTCCTCGCTAAGTGTCCTCGCTGAGTGTCCTCGCTGAGTGTCCTCGCTAAGTGTCCTCGCTGAGTGTCCTCGCTGAATTTTTCTCGCTGAGTGTCCTCGCTACATGTCCTGGCTAAGTGTCCTCGCTACGTGTCCTCGCTGAGTGTCCTCGCTGAGTGTCCTCGCTACGTGTCCTCGCTGAGTGTCCTCGCTGAATTTTTCTCGCTGAGTGTCCTCGCTACATGTCCTCGCTAAGTGTCCTCGCTACGTGTCCTCGCTAAGTGTCCTCGCTGAGTGTCCTCGCTGAGTGTCCTCGCTGAGTGTCCTCGCTGAGTGTCCTCGCTACGTGTCCTCGTTAAGTGTCCTGGCTAAGTGTCCTCGCTGAGTGTCCTCGCTACATGTCCTGGCTACGTGTCCTCGCTACATGTCCTGGCTAAGTGTCCTCGCTACGTGTCCTTGCTAAGTGTCCTCGCTGAGTGTCCTCGCTGAGTGTCCTCGCTACATGTCCTCGCTACGTGTCCTTGCTAAGTGTCCTCGCTGAGTGTCCTCGCTGAGTGTCCTCGCTACATGTCCTCGCTGAGTGTCCTCGCTGAGTGTCCTCGCTACATGTCCTGGCTAAGTGTCCTCGCTACATGTCCTCGCTGAGTGTCCTCGCTGAGTGTCCTCGCTACATGTCCTGGCTAAGTGTCCTCGCTACGTGTCCTCGCTAAGTGTCCTCGCTGAGTGTCCTCGCTGAGTGTCCTCGCTGAGTGTCCTCGCTACGTGTCCTCGTTAAGTGTCCTGGCTAAGTGTCCTCGCTGAGTGTCCTCGCTACATGTCCTGGCTAAGTGTCCTCGCTACGTGTCCTCGCTAAGTGTCCTGGCTAAGTGTCCTCGCTGAGTGTCCTCGCTGAGTGTCCTCGCTACGTGTCCTCGCTGAGTGTCCTCGCTGAGTGTCCTCGCTGAGTGTCCTCACTAAGTGTCCTCGCTGAGTGTCCTCGCTAAGTGTCCTGGCTAAGTGTCCTCACTGAGTGTCCTCGCTACGTGTCCTCACTAAGTGTCCTCGCTAAGTGTCCTCGCTGAAAAAAAGATTTGAACCCCCAAAAAAAGATTAAAAACTGTAAAAGAAAAAGAGTGAAAGTCAAAAATATAAAATCTGGTACTGAAAACTGAAAAAATATATTTTATTAAAAAAACAGAACTAAATCAAAATTATATTTAACCCCCAAAAACTTTTACTACACTTATTTTTATTTAAAATACATTGTTGAATTTTTCAAAGTTCAACAACAAAACTTGATTTTTCAGGTTCAAATCTTTTTTTCAAATGAACAAAACTTTTGACCTGGATTTAGCTCCATACAGGTTGCACTGATAAACTGAAACACACCTGAGAGACTCTGTTTGCTCTCACCTGCTGCTTTCAGTCCTTTAAGTCCACAAAGCTTCATGTTCACTTCTCCTTCTGGTTAAAGACATTTAGTCCATTTTCTACAGTGTTTGAATGTGTTAGTGTTTTCTTTAGTGTTCTTTTCCTCTCATTGGTCACCAGGTCGTAGTCGACCTTTTACTAACTGATCAGATGGTGAAGTGAACAATCCCGTCCAATGAAAGCTTCCACATGTTACCATGTGACCACAGTGTTTCCTATGAGGACGGTTACATGTCATTCTACTGGTCTGTGTTTTACTGACTTCTGGACTCTGGAGGGAGATCATGAGGAGAAACAGCACAGCTCCATTTGTTGAAGTTGATGAACAATATTTAACTTGTAAAACACTGTAAACTTATAGGATGAACATTTAAAATGACGTCTTTTGACATGTTGTTAACGGGGTTTAAAAGAAGCTGAAGTGAAGTTTGAACCTTTTCTTAACTCAACTGTCTGAATGTCTTTTCTTAGATACGACTCTGGAGCTAAAGTGAAAACAACATGGAACTCATGAGTGTATTTAGTAATGAGGTGAAAGAGCTGATGGTCATGATGAAGATAACTAATGTGTGATCTCTCCAGCAGGTGGTGCTGTTGGTGTGAAGGTGTGGACTCTGCTATGAGTCAGTGTGAGGACAGAGAGGAGGGAGTCCCTCCCTCTAAAACCAGTCTGTGTGGGGACCATGACCAGACCAGAGCTCAGAGGTGAGAGGACCATCTCTACCTGTCCATGACTCTTCTCATGTCACAACGTCTTTGACTCACTGACTCTGGTTCTACATGTGTGACCAGGATCCACCAGAGACCACACTGTCCTGAACCTGAGCCTGGACCTGAACCTGAACCTGGACCTGGACCTGGACCTGAACCTGAACCTAAACCCAGCTGTTTGTCCATTAAGAGGGATTGGTTTATGGATCGTCTTTTAGTCTTCAAAGCTGGACCCCACCCTGTTGAGCAAAGGTGAGGATTTCAATCTGATGATGAAAACAAAGAGATGATGATGATGATGATGATGATGATGATGATGATGATGATGATGATGTGATTCCATTAGACTGTTGTGAGATCTCCAGGTTTGAAACCTTTACTGACTCAGATGAAGTTCTCTGAGCACCAACACTCTTCTTCATTGAATCACATTCACACTGGGAGCTGCCCAGTACAACCAGTCTGAACCTGAGACGTTCCACTGGTGCAGCTGGAGGTTCTGGGTGCCTTGCTCCAGGGCACTTCAGCAGCGTCCAGTGAGAGGGAGAGCTACATGGAGGGCTTGGTGAGAGCTGTTGGGACTAAACCAAACTGACTGGTGAAGAAAACAGTGAGCTGAAAGACTGAGCTGTTGATTCTCAGTGGGACCAGTAGGACTAGTAAACCTTTACCAGTACAGGGAGTCATCTGATCCACATGCAGATATCACTTCATGGACCTTTACCTTGTGTTGGTCTCTGTGAGGACGGAGACAATGTGAGCTGATTGTTCAGGGTTGAATGATGATGATGATGATGATGATGATGATGATGATGATGATGATGATGATGATGATGATGATGATGATGATGATGATGATGCATTCTCAGTTCACAGCAGCAGAGAGAAAAGTCTCCTGAACCCAGCTGTGTGTCCATGAAGAGTGATCGGTCTAAAGACTTTGTGATTTTCTTCAAAGATGGACGCCGTTCTTCTGACCCAGAGTAAGTTCTTAAAACAGATGAAACAGATGACTAACTGTTCTGATTCAGTTATGAAACACATAATTGGTCGTGCATCATTTACAGTGTTGTTTTCATGATGATCAATCATGACATAACTCAATATATTTAACTAACTGATCTGTAGGTGTTTGTATATGAATCATAAACTGTAAACAGTCTCTGGTGCAAACACAGTGTGAGTTTATTTGAGTCGACCAGGAGAGGTTAGATTTCGACAGACAGATAACTGGGACGAGCTGCAAAAGTCTTCATAATAGCTCCAGAGTTCTGGGGACTAGCTGCAGGGGTTCTGGGTCTACATTCAGAGGGCTGGGGACAAGTTATAAAGCCATGCAGACTAGTGGTAGATGTTTGGCACTACCTGCAGAGGTCTGGAAGCAGAATGTAGTTTGATGAAGAGTCAGTAGTTTAAAAGAGTTGCCTGTTGGAGGGTTGTCCTCCATCATTACATTCATCATAACTATGACTGGCTCCCCGGCTCCACGTCAAACCACTGCAAGATGTGAATCTAACAGTTTTAGTTATTGTGTCTCATTGTAATGACTAGTTGGTTGAATAAGCAACAAATAAGTAACCATACATTTAAGACATGTTTTAATGATATTAAAATAACATTCACTGTCAAATAAAACCAGTGGAAGCATAACAATAAATATTTTATGTTCAGAAATCCTTTGCTTAGTAAATCTCAGTGTTTCTATCAGTTCACAGCAGAAGAGAGAAAAGTCTCCTGAACCCAGCTGTGTGTCCATGAAGAGTGATCGGTCTAAAGGTGGTCTGATTAACTTCAAAGATGAACAACGTTCTTATGACCCAGAGTAAGTTCTTAAAACAGATGAAACAGATGACTAACTGTCACACAGATGGTCGTCCTTCATCTCCAGTCTTTAGCATCTGGTTTATAAAATGATTAATCATGACAGAACACAACATCTTTAACTTATTATTGTATTTGTGTTTTAATATCATGAACCATAAACAGTCTGTGGAGCAAACACAATGTGAGCTGATTGTTCATGACTCCTCCACAGAGAGGACCAGGAGAGCTCAGAGGTTCCCAGAGGTCCGTCTGCCCAGCAGCATCAAACACACCTGGACTCCATATTTATGGTCTGTACATGTACAACTACTTTTACATCTATTCTGTTCACAACCATCTCCATGCTGCACTCTTTAGACCAGTGGGTTGTCAGTCTGTCCAACATGGATCTGATGTCTGGTTCCATGGTTTTAGTTTGTCATTCATAGAATATTCTGTTCCAGCTGCTGGAGGAGAACATCCTCACTTTTGTGAAGGACGAGCTGAAGAAGATCCAGAAGGTTGTGAGTTCAGATTACCCAGAATGCTCAGAGAGTCAGAGAGAGGAGGAGGAGGAGTTGGATGGTGAGGATGAAGAGCAGAGGAGGAGCAGCAGAGAAGCCTTTCAGAAGATCTCACTGCACTTCCTGAGGAGCATGAAGCAGGAGGAGCTGGCTGACTGTCTGCAGAGCAGTAAGAGGATTTCTCTAAAGATTTAACATGCTGGATAAATGGGACGTTTACTAATGTCTCAAGAGATGGACCAGAATATATTCATAGACTCATTCTTTGAGGAAATGACATGTTGAAATCTATTCTTTGACTCATTGATCTTCTTGTTGTGTGTTCATTCAGGACTTCTTGCTGCAGTTTGTCAGCGTGAACTCAAATCTAACCTGAAGAAGAAGTTCCAGTGTGTGTTTGAGGGGATCGCTAAAGCAGGAAACCCAACCCTTCTGAACCAGATCTACACAGAGCTGTACATCACAGAGGGAGGGACTGCAGAGGTCAATGATGAACATGAGGTCACACAGATTGAAACAGCATCCAGGAAACCACACAGACCAGAAACCACCATCAGACAAGAAGACCTCTTTAAAGCCTCACCTGGAGGAGAGGAACCAATCAGAACAGTGATGACAAAGGGAGTGGCTGGCATTGGGAAAACAGTCTTAACACAGAAGTTCACTCTGGACTGGGCTGAAGACAAAGCCAACCAGGACATCCAGTTCACGTTTCCATTCACGTTCAGAGAGCTGAATTTGCTGAAAGAGAAGAAGTACAGCTTGGTGGAACTTGTTCATCACTTCTTCACTGAAACCAAAGAAGCAGGAATCTGCAGGTTTGAAGAGTTCCCGGTTGTGTTCATCTTTGACGGTCTGGATGAGTGTCGACTTCCTCTGGACTTCCACAACAATGAGGTCCTGACTGACGTCACAGAGTCCACCTCAGTGGATGTGCTGCTGACAAACCTCATCAGGGGGAAACTGCTTCCCTCTGCTCGCCTCTGGATAACCACACGACCTGCAGCAGCCAATCAGATCCCTCCTGACTGTGTTGGCTTGGTGACAGAGGTCAGAGGGTTCACTGACCCACAGAAGGAGGAGTACTTCAGGAAGAGGTTCAGAGATGAGAAGCAGGCCAGCAGGATCATCCCCCACATCAAGACCTCACGAAGCCTCCACATCATGTGCCACATCCCAGTCTTCTGCTGGATCACTGCTACAGTTCTGGAGGACGTGTTGAAGACCACAGAGGGAGGACAGCTGCCCAAGACCCTGACTGAGATGTACATCCACTTCCTGGTGGTTCAGTCCAAAGTGAAGAAGGTCAAGTATGATGGAGGAGCTGAGACAGATCCACACTGGAGTCCAGAGAGCAGGAAGATGACTGAGTCTCTGGGAAAACTGGCTTTTGATCAGCTGCAGAAAGGGAACCTGATCTTCTATGAATCCGACCTGACAGAGTGTGGCATCGATATCAGAGCAGCCTCAGTGTACTCAGGAGTGTTCACACAGATCTTTAGAGAGGAGAGAGGACTGTACCAGGACAAGGTGTTCTGCTTCGTCCATCTGAGTGTTCAGGAGTTTCTGGCTGCTCTTCATGTCCATCTGACCTTCATCAACTCTGGTGTCAACCTGCTGGCAGAAGAACAAACAACCTCCCTGTTGTCTAAAGTGCTCGATAGCAAATCAACACGGTTCTACCAGAGTGCTGTGGACAAGGCCTTACAGAGTCCCAATGGACACCTGGACTTGTTCCTCCGCTTCCTCCTGGGTCTTTCACTGGAGACCAATCAGACTCTCCTACGAGGTCTGCTGACACAGACAGGAAGTACCTCACAGACCAATAAGAAAACTGTCCAGTACATCAAGAAGAAGATCAAGAAGAAAGTGTCTCTAGAGAAAAGCATCAATCTGTTCCACTGTCTGAATGAACTGAATGATGGTTCTCTAGTGGAGGAGATCCAACAGTCCCTGAGTTCAGGACGTCTCTCCACAGATGAACTGTCTCCTGCTCAGTGGTCAGCTCTGGTCTTCATCTTACTGTCATCAGGAAAAGATCTGGAGGTGTTTGACCTGAAGAAATACTCTGCTTCAGAGGAGGCTCTTCTGAGGCTGCTGCCAGTGGTCAAAGCCTCCAACAAAGCTCTGTAAGTACAGAGAGTTAGATTCATAGATCACAACTTAAATACGTTATGCTATCTTTTACACTTATTCATTATATTTTCTTCCTCCTTCTCTCTTCAGACTGAGTGACTGTAACCTCTCAGAGAGAAGCTGTGAAGCTCTGTCCTCAGTCCTCAGCTCCCAGTCCTCTAGTCTGAGAGAGCTGGACCTGAGTAACAACAACCTGCAGGATTCAGGAGTGAAGCTGCTGTCCGCTGGACTGGAGAGTCCACACTGTAAACTGGAGACTCTCTGGTCAGGATTCAAAACTAATGGACACTTAAATCCTGATTTACATGCATGGATAAACTCGTATCCTCCTTAAGATTGTCTTTACATTACATCACATTACATTTCATTTAGCTGACGCTTTTATCCAAAGCGACTTACAATAAGTGCAATTCCACCATGAGTACAAACTCAGAACAACAAGAATCAAGAAAGTACAATTTCAATAAAGTTAAATTACAAAGTGCTATCAGTAAGTGCCATCTAAATGCTACTAAAGTGCTACCTTCCTTATTCAAGGTGTCTTAAGATATGATATGTGTTGTTTTGTGTGTTTGCAGGCTGTCAGGCTGTCTGATCTCAGAGGAAGGCTGTGCTTCTCTGGCCTCAGCTCTGAGCTCCAACCCCTCCCATCTGAGAGAGCTGGACCTGAGCTACAATCATCCAGGAGACTCAGGAGTGAAGCTGCTGTCTGCTGGACTGGAGGATCCACACTGGAGACTGGAGACTCTCAGGTATGAAGAGGCTGCAGCCACAGAGCTTCAGTCTGATAGAGGAGGTAGAGCTGGAAACCTGTTCTCTGTCACACTGTCAGCCTGGTTAATATGACCCTGACACACCAAGCTGACCCTAAACTACCACTGTTCACTACCTGCTCAGCAGCAAACATCAGACAGACTCCGTTAGAGACCAGCTGATGAACATAGTGGAGCATTTAGCAGCCAAACCCAAGCGAAACAAATATATACTTTTGTATATTTCAAATATACTTACATTTTCAATAGTATATTTCAAATATATACTATCAAAAAGTGTACTTTCTGCAAATATATAAAAAGTATACTGTAGTATACTTTCAAAAAATATACTTTAAGTGTAAGTGCTGTGCAATTACTCAAATGTACTTCTTTGAACTTTAATTTCAAATATATTTTTTGTATATTTCAAATTGTATGCCCTAAATTAGCATTGAAAAATTGTATTTAAAGCACATTTGATAAATACAGATTTTATATACCAAATGATTTTATATGTTAAGTAATATTTGAGTGTACTTTCTGAAAATATATAAAAAGTATAAAAAAAATTGAACTTTTAACACACTTTAAAATAATTGTACTTAGTGTACTTTCAATAAATATATCATAAATATACCACGTTTTTTTTATATTTTAAGTAATATTTGAGTGCATCTAGCAGGGGCGTTTCTAGGTTCCAAGGAAAGGGGGGCTTAGCCCCTAGAGAATTGGCATGTGTGCGCGCACAGTGCGCGGTAATTATTTTTGGGGCCCATTTGGGGACGCGGATATCCATTGTTTCAGACAGTTCATAGATTGGTTCAATCAGAAAGAGTGTGATTTTGCTCTGTAGTTTTGCTTGCATTCATTAGTATATGATAACAGAAGAGACAGAATGTCAGGGTCATAGTGAACACAAATATGAACTTTTCTCAAATAACAAGAGAGAAATAATTTTCCTGCTTGTAAAGGAAAGACGGATGAACTAGCTTTCATATCCACGTCACTCCCAAATCCAATGGATGGAGAACGGACCTGACAGTGTCAACTTTTGAGTCGTTTACTTGTTTTATTTTGAGCAGAAGGGAATACGATTTTTTTATCAACATTTACATCTATTTTGTTGTCCGTGTAGTTTTTACAAACCAGTGATATTTTACGCTCATTTGGACACTATCACTGAGATAAAGATGAACTAGTTCAGTGTCTAATATACCATTCAATAGAGAGAAAAAACATGAATGACAAAAATAAAAATAAAATCATTTCAAGTACATCTTGATTATCAAATAATAAATATTGTATGATGGGCTGAAATGGAAGGCACCCAACGCATTCACTATAATCAAGGCAAACTTGCATTTGTGATGTTGGGCTATATAAAATGAATTGAATTGAATTATGTAACTACCTGTACTTACATTCCCTCCGTGCATCATTTACTGTGAGCTAAACTCCTTGGTGTAGTTTACTGTGAGCTAAACTCCTTGGTATAGTTTACTGTGAGCTAAACTCCTTGGTATAGTTTACTGTGAGCTAAACTCCTTGGTGTAGTTTACTATGAGCTAAACTCCTTGGTATAGTTTACTATGAGATAAACTCCTTGGTGTAGTTTACTGTGAGATAAACTCCTTGGTATAGTTTACTGTGAGATAAACTCCTTGGTGTAGTTTACTATGAGATAAACTCCTTGGTGTAGTTTACTGTGAGATAAACTCCTTGATGTAGTTTACTATGAGCTAAACTCCTTGGTATAGTTTACTATGAGCTAAACTCCTTGGTATAGTTTACTGTGAGCTAAACTCCTTGGTGTAGTTTACTATGAGATAAACTCCTTGGTGTAGTTTACTGTGAGATAAACTCCTTGATGTAGTTTACTATGAGATAAACTCCTTGGTATAGTTTACTATGAGCTAAACTCCTTGGTATAGTTTACTGTGAGCTAAACTCCTTGGTGTAGTTTACTATGAGCTAAACTCCTTGGTGTAGTTTACTGTGAGATAAACTCCTTGGTATAGTTTACTATGAGCTAAACTCCTTGGTGTAGTTTACTATGAGATAAACTCCTTGGTATAGTTTACTGTGAGATAAACTCCTTGGTATAGTTTACTATGAGATAAACTCCTTGGTGTAGTTTACTGTGAGATAAACTCCTTGGTATAGTTTACTATGAGATAAACTCCTTGGTGTAGTTTACTATGAGATAAACTCCTTGGTGTAGTTTACTATGAGATAAACTCCTTGGTGTAGTTTACTATGAGATAAACTCCTTGGTGTAGTTTACTGTGAGCTAAACTCCTTGGTATAGTTTACTATGAGATAAACTCCTTGGTGTAGTTTACTATGAGCTAAACTCCTTGGTGTAGTTTACTATGAGATAAACTCCTTGGTATAGTTTACTGTGAGATAAACTCCTTGGTATAGTTTACTATGAGATAAACTCCTTGGTGTAGTTTACTATGAGATAAACTCCTTGGTGTAGTTTACTATGAGATAAACTCCTTGGTGTAGTTTACTATGAGATAAACTCCTTGGTGTAGTTTACTGTGAGATAAACTCCTTGGTGTAGTTTACTATGAGATAAACTCCTTGGTGTAGTTTACTGTGAGATAAACTCCTTGGTATAGTTTACTATGAGATAAACTCCTTGGTATAGTTTACTATGAGATAAACTCCTTGGTATAGTTTACTATGAGATAAACTCCTTGGTGTAGTTTACTATGAGATAAACTCCTTGGTATAGTTTACTATGAGATAAACTCCTTGGTGTAGTTTACTGTGAGCTAAACTCCTTGGTATAGTTTACTATGAGATAAACTCCTTGGTATAGTTTACTATGAGATAAACTCCTTGGTATAGTTTACTATGAGCTAAACTCCTTGATGTAGTTTACTATGAGATAAACTCCTTGGTATAGTTTACTGTGAGCTAAACTCCTTGGTGTAGTTTACTATGAGATAAACTCCTTGGTGTAGTTTACTGTGAGATAAACTTTGAGTTTACTTTTTAATCCTGCTGTGGTTGATGAGAGACATTACTTGGCAGAGTGAGAAAGCCAGTGCAGCAGCCTCCCCAAGGTCCTAGTGCCCTAAAGCTAAGTATGATGATAGGCTATTGGATTGTAATTTGAAGGGGGAGAAAACATACAAACCAAAACGCACTCACATATGTAGAATGTTAGAGTTATAAATAACTTGTCCATGTGAGAAACAATAGTTTCATTTAATGACATCACCAAAATAAAATAAAAAATAAAAAAAAGATTTTTTTTTTCAAGCCAAATTATTTGGGGGGGCTGAAGAACATTTTGGGGGGGCTTCAGCCCCCCTAAAACAGTCCTAACGACGCCCCTGGCAACTAGTAAGTAAACATATTCATGATATTATTTCCATGTATTAATTGTATTATTCTTTTTGAATGTGTTCAAATGTGTTACTGTGAAAATGCACAGTTGAGTGCCAGCTCTACACGCTGCGCGCTGTAGGCTCATCCTCCATTCAACATTCCCATTCATAGCTGCGCGCTGCTCTTCTTCTCTGAAACATTACATTACATGCTGCTGAAACAACAGCCGGACTCCTGGGAACATGACCCTCTTCTTGAGGTAAGAATACCAACATCATGTATTAGTCAGAGACTAAAAGCTTTCTTGAACGGTCGACGTTAGTGACACCTTAAGTTGTCTCCATCAGGTGAAAGTAGCGTTAGCTTAACCGGTAGCATTAGCGTTAAGTAGTGTTAGCTTAACAGGTCAGGGCCTGAACTATATATGTCAGCTAGCGGTCAGCTAAATTTAAATTTGAAGCTTGGTTTCTGCTGTTCTGAGTCGCCTTGGACGTCAAGAGGAAGTTAACTTGGCTATCTAAGAGTTGAGCGTGTTGTCTTTTCTTTAACATCGTCGATGTAACGTCGGTTATAGTTTCCTGCGTTGGCTAACATTAGCTTACTTTACCAAAGGTTAGCTAAGGTAATGCTTAGCTATAGGTTAATTATGTTGCAGGCCGATGAAGACACAGAGAAGTGAACAACTTGCTGGCCTTCATGACACCCAGGAATCTGTACATATCTGTTGTACCTGACAAGAACATGTGGTTTAAAGTAACTCTAATCCATTGTTTCCTTTGTTTTGTATTCCATTCTTTCTTGTATCAACAGATGGATGATAACATGGTCACAGCATGATGAACACCTACCACATGCTGAACACCTACCTCGTGGCATTCCTCTGTGGTGTTCAGGTGAGAATTGGAGCGGTTGACATTTCAGAAGACGGTATGTTTAAACTATGAGTTAGCTTGTTTACACAATATTGCTCTGTACTGAAAAGTATTAATATTATCCATCTACTACTGGCCAACGTTCACATTAAACCTTCTGTTTTGTACCACGACAGAGTTCATACTAATCGAACAAATCTAACTTTATTTTCCCACTTATTTTCCACCTAGAACTCCCAGAAATTATCTGTAAAAAAAAAAAAAAGAGGGAGTGTGTCACGGCTAACGGGACACCTTCATCCGTGATGACATCGTTTTCTGTGGACAGAGAAATTGAAAAGGTATGTAATGAAAGTGGAAATAACTTTTTTGCTTTAACGTGTCATTGTGAAGTAAATGTTGATGGCACAGTGTAAGGGCTGTAGAAAAATGACACCACGTTATTTTTGTCTTCGCCAGCATCGTCTGCTGTTCACGTTAAAATGTGTCAGAAATAAAGTGATGGGATTTATTGGTTACATGTGTCACACATCAGTCATGTGAATTAATAGAGAGGGAACCTCCACACCACTGGTGGTACCGCTCCAGAGAGGGATGTACAGACTACTAGCAGTGTTTTAAATAATGAAGCACATTGTATTCATATGTGAATAACGTCTATTAATTCCTAATAGGTAGGTAGAGATCTTTCAACTGTTTATGAATGTGTTCTATTGATTCTCTCATGTACAGCACGCCTTGGCTGGCAGCACAGGGACAGTTTAAAGAGCCTTCCTGCAGCTTAATCCATCACCATGAGCCTTTTTACCAGCAGCTGCTGCCCTGCTGTTCACAAAGGAGCTCCTTGCACTGTCCACCTGACTGGGCAATCTGGGAAAGGGGGACCTCCTAAAAACAACTGGACGTTGCCAAAGTGCAGGTTATAACAGGTCATAACAGGTTATAATAGGTTATAACAGGTTATAATGGGCCATAACAGGTCATAACAGGTCATAACAAGTCATAAGAAGTCATAACAGGTTATAACAGGCCATAATAGGTTATAACAGGCCATAACAGGCCATAACAGGTCATAACAGGTCATAACAGGTAGGTCATTGTCTTGAGTCGCAGCAGGATCACATGTTCGTTGTAAACACCACCAGTGATGAAATATATGTTTGACCTGCTCTGTAGGAATATTGGCATGTCATATTGATATAGTTCCTCAATGTTAATCCTGGTTTACTGTTCAAACAATAGTATTGTTCAACAGGATTTCCTGTGTAGTCAAAATATAAGAAGGTGTTGTATGAATATGCTGTGTGACATCATCTCTCGTCTCTTCTCTTATTGGATGCTGTCATTAATGAATTTCCTCAGACGAGTGCCTCTGACGTGTGAGCGGTCATCAGGAGAAAGTGTAATAATGAGCAGTTCAACAAAGTAAAGAACGTAATATGGAGCCTGTTTGTGGTTCTATTGTTGATGTTTATTATTCTATATTGCTACAACATGGTCATTCTGTTTTGTTATACATGTACCATGTAAACTAAAATTCAATAAAGTGATTCTGATTACTATCTGTGACGTTCATTCAGCATTTAGGATACTGTAATACATTTATAATATTTTAATGGACAATAGTATGGAGTGTACAAAGTAATATAGCATAGTAATAAGAACGTGTGCTTTCTTAGTAATTGGAATAAGCCAAAAGTATAACTTTTGGTATACTATTACCACAATATTAATATATTTATAAAGTGCTAATAGTATACTTTTGGTATGCTGGAAGTAACAGAATATGAGCTGATGAATAATAAGTGGTCCATGTGAACATGAATAACAAAGCTCTGTGATGAGAGTGATGTCATGTCCATGTGAACATGAATAACAAAGCTCTGTGATGAGAGTGATGTCATGTTCATGTGAACATGAATAACAAAGCTCTGTGATGAGAGTGATGTCATGTTCATGTGAACATGAATAACAAAGCTCTGTGATGAGAGTGATGTCATGTCCATGTGAACATGAATAACAAAGCTCTGTGATGAGAGTGATGTCATGTCCATGTGAACATGAATAACAAAGCTCTGTGATGAGAGTGATGTCATGTCCATGTGAACATGAATAACAAAGCTCTGTGATGAGAGTGATGTCATGTTCATGTGAACATGAATAACAAAGCTCTGTGATGAGAGTGATGTCATGTCCATGTGAACATGAATAACAAAGCTCTGTGATGAGAGTGATGTCATGTCCATGTGAACATGAATAACAAAGCTCTGTGATGAGAGTGATGTCATGTCCATGTGAACATGAATAACAAAGCTCTGTGATGAGAGTGATGTCATGTCCATGTGAACATGAATAACAAAGCTCTGTGATGAGAGTGATGTCATGTCCATGTGAACATGAATAACAAAGCTCTGTGATCAGAGTGATGTCATGTCCATGTGTCCATGCTGCTCTGACTCCTCCTCCTTTCAGGGTGGAGCCTGCTGGAGTCCGATGGTTCAGACCAGGTCTGAGGAAGTGTAAGTGTGCTTTGAGTTTGATTCATCAAAACATTCAACCATCTTCAGACTGTGACATCACTCATTCACATCTCTGATGTCATCATCAAAGTGTCAACAGATGAACAGATGATAGATTAATAACTGCAGCTGTATTGTGTCTTGTTCTCTCCATCAGATTCCTGTGAACTCACACTCGACACAAACACAGTGAACAGGAACCTCAAACTGTCTGACAACAACAGGAAGGTGACACGTGTGAAGGAGGATCAGTCATATCCTAAACATCAAGACAGGTTTGATGTCTGGCCTCAGCTGCTGTGTAGAACTGGTCTGACTGGTCGCTGTTACTGGGAGGTCGAGTGGAGAGGAGACGTTTCTATATCAGTGAGTTACAGAGAAATCAGAAGGAGAGGAAAGAGTGAAGACTGTTTGTTTGGAATGAATGATCAGTCCTGGAGTCTGGAGTGTTATGATGGTGATTACTCTGTCTATCACAATAAGACAGCAACATCCACCTCCTCCTCCTCCTCCTCCTCCTCCTCTGGTAGAGTAGCAGTGTATGTGGACTGTCCTGCTGGCTCTCTGTCCTTCTACAGAGTCTCCTCTGACACACTGATCCACCTCCACACCTTCAACACCACATTCACTGAACCTCTTTATCCTGGGTTTGGGTTCTGGTCCTGGTCTGGTTCCTCAGTGTCTCTGTGTTCTCTGGAGGACTGAGAGTCTCCTCCTGGTAGAGAAACGTTCTCTCTGCTGTCCAGATAGTTCAGCCTGTACAGGATCACACAGCTGATGTTAGTTAGCAGCAACCTGATCTCTCAGTGGTTGTAAACAGGTGCAGCAGGTGAGGGGTACCTGAGCTGGTCTGGACTCTGGGGGGTTGAGAGCTCTCTGGACTTGTGGTGTTGCAGATGGATGTCTGAGAGCTGAGCGAGGTCCATGTAATGACCTGAAATGATCTGTTGTCTGAGAGAAGAAACATGTTTCACTTTGTGTAGAAAACTCAACTTTGTTGTCTTGAAACATTTGTTTGTGTGAAGAAAAACCTCCGAATGTCAAACGAGAGTCTTTCTGGATCAGATTCAGCTTCTGTGGAGAAATAATCACAACTTGTAAAGAGTTGTTTTGATTTGAACAAACTAAATTCATCATCTTTGATCGTCCAGGAACAAATGAACAAACTTTGATAAGTGACGTTGAGATGAAAATAAATCAAAGTTTTGGATGATTCTAGATCATAAAGCACATAAACATCATGTCAAAGCTAAAATGTCCAAATCCATCACAACAGTGTATAAATGAAGGATTTGTTAAGTCCAGCTTCATTGTTCACGTTGTATTGTTCACTTTGACTTCATTCATCACTGACTGTGTGCTAGTTTGGGGAAACTCATAGAAACAAATGAAAAGAGACAAAAGAAGTTAGAACCAAACTACTGATCAAGAACCAACTCAATGACTTCATATTGGTTTCTTACCCATTACTGAGCTCACAGTCATTGATGATGATGATTTTACTTTGTATTCTTTGATTTGTATTATTACTGATCATGTGTTCATTTCATGACGATAATGTTCCAGTGATTTTCATTCATGTGTTCATGTGGGATCAGATATGCTTTATAATCACAAATGGTTAAGATGAATAAATAATAATCTTGGTTTAATGCAGTGGTTCTCAAACTGTTTCTGTCACGCTTCACTTTGGAGGAAGAACAATGTTCGCGAGCGTAACCTGTTAACGGTGTAACGTAAACATCTACATGAAAGTACAGGCATTTTGCCTGTACTTTTATTAATGAGGTTTTATGTCCGTGTACTTTGTACTTTGTACTTTGTAAAGTTCTCATGTTCATGGAGAGAGTTCGTCCTGAAACCACAAGGTAGGGTTCATCCTGTTCTCTCCTTGAGGTGCATCCCAAGTCTCTAAATTGTCGTTTCCTCGCTCCTCGCTTGAACCGGAAGTGGTTCTGCGCCGCCATCTTGACGGCCGTCCCAAAGCTCTCAGGTCAGTCTCATCTCCACCTCACGGACTTTGAGGCTCCCGTGAAGTCCGTGAGGGTTTGGTTCTGTCCCGTTGTCACATCGTAGAGTGCTCGAGTCTCTGGCAGACATGTTGACCCTTTATGATCCCTTTCCGTAAGTCAGCATTAGGTGCTGACTTTGCCTAAGGGAATTACCCACAATGCATTGCAATGTGACGTTAAACACGCAGTTCCCAATGGAAGCATGGAGACGTAAAAAAAAAGGTAAACAAAGAGACACGTGGGCGTTCAGCCCGATAAAATACATTTACACTACAACATTACGGATTAAACATAAAAACACATGAAATCAGAGGAATGCAAGCAGAACATATATATAATAATATTTTGTTTACATTCATTAAACATTTCGTTTTGACAAAAACGAGTAAATAGATCATTTAAAATGAGTTCTCATCTCGTGAGGAAGACGTTCAAATCAGTGAATAAAAAGTATAAAATAAATACACAATATGTGTTATGTAGTCACGTGACGTTGCAGCAAAGTGCTGTCATTCATATTCACACCATCAAGCCCTGAAGCCTCTCACACTCAGACACTCAGCAGCTGACCTCAGTGAGTCCTGAGGGTTCAGGGCTTGAGGGTTTAGGGGAGATTGGGATTGACCTTTATTCTGCTCTGAGGGGCGAGGAGGGAAATCAGAGGAGCCCCGAGAGCGAGTTTACAGGAAGTGCTTTAACGCTGGACACGCCCCCTCACTGCTCATCTGCTATGTGATTGGACGCTGCAGCTGATGGACTGATGCTGGAGTTTCATACCAGAGACGATCACAGATTAAACTCAAGCTATATATTAAATCTGTTTTCTTATTCACCATCTGGTTAAAATATGTTCACAGTAGTCTGAACAACAAAAGGACCACAAACTACTGTCTCCAAGCAGTGAGGCAAAATATTTTACTGAATTTACAAATTGGGAATCATCATTTATAAAGTATGAAAAACTAAGAATACATATATACATATATATATATATATATATATATATATATATATATATATATATATATATATATATATACACACACACATATACATATATACACACACACACACACACTGCGGCCACCAGAGGGCAGCGCGTGTTCATTCTTCTGTCCGTCAACAGGATCAGAGTGAGACGTCCTCTGGGGATCCAGAGCAGGTTCTTCAATGGGAACCGATCAGCTGATTGATCCGTTGGCGGCCGGCGGCCTGGAGGATAACGGCGCTCTGCAGGGAACGACCACTGCAGTCTCTTACCGCACACACACACACACACACACACACACACACACACACACACACACACACACACGTTGTTGTTGTCGTCTATAGTTGTTTTGTGTTGGTTGCCTGTGTGTTTGTTGCTAGGTAACGTCACCATGTTGCTGGCGTGGGTCAGTTGCACGGGTGGAAGTTGCCTCGTTGCTCTGCGGAAGAGAAGAGACCTGTTGCTGTGAGAGAGAGAGAGACACAGAGAGAGAGAGAGACACACACACACACACACACACACACACACACACACACACAGAGAGAGAGAGAGAGAGAGAGAGAGAGACACACACACACACACACACAGAGAGAGAGAGAGAGAGAGGCTTCTCGGTGCTCCTATACTTGTGAGGACTTCAGTCTGGTTACAAAAGATCAAACGGTTCTTTCTCTTCGCTACAATGTTTAAACCTGAGAGTGAAGGCTGATCTCAGGTCAGTCATCAGGATCACGTTTAACTTAAAGTGCAACATTTGGTTTAATAAAAATAAAAAAAGCCTTAAATTGACAGTTTTTTCTTTGGTCTTTAAAGTTTCACTGAAAGTAAAAGTTGGATCGAGTCCCAACAGGAGAATAAACTTTCACTATTTAAAGGAAACAAAGCGCATATTTATAAACAGCTTCTTTATTATGTAAAGTCAAAACAATAAATACAAATATGTTAAACCTGAAGATCAACAGCAGAAATATTAAAAAGTGTGTTCATACAGAAAATCTTCATCGTCATCATCATCGTCAGACGGCTTTCATTTGGCTCGCTGAGCTTCTCCGGCTCTCAAACTTTCACGATCACACACAATAATAATAATAATAATAATAATAATATTAATATCAATAACAACAACACTAGAGGACAGACTGAACCGGTCGTGAAGAAGTTTCTCAGCTTCAGTAAAAAATAAACTCTGGTGCAAAAATATTAAACGTACAAACTGATAAATATTCAGCGCGTGATATTAATAAAGTAACATTTGGTGAAACACCGCAAGTGTTCGACTCCTCCGGCCGCCGGCCATCATGCGTCAAGATACAGATTTAATAAATACGTTTGCTTTGAAACGAGCTGGAGCGCTTTTACACTTCTGAAGGAAAACTAGTCGATCAAACTGGAGCAGATCAATAACATCAAATAAATCAATAACATCTAATAAATCAATAACATCTAATAAATCAATAACATCTAACAAACAATATCAAATAAACAACATCTAATAAACAACATCAAATAAACAACATCTAATAAACAACATCATCTAATAAGTAAAACAATATTTTAAAAAACTGTCACACAACTGTGACTCAAACAGCGTTCCAGTGGAACCAGTGGAACCAGTGAGTGGGAGCGGCTGGTTTCGGGGCACGAGACGAGGTGATGAGCCGTCACATGTTTCACATATTTCTGATCGGAACACTTTAAAAAAACAAAGTGTTTATTTTATAAAAAAGTAACAAAAGACATTATTTGAGACGCTGAGATCCTTCTGGTATAAAACCAACAACGTTCTAGTTTGCCGCAGCGTTCGGTTGGAGATAAAAAGGCGGTTCCCGAGTCCTCCGCTTGAGCTCGGATCCCCCACGATGCACCTGGCCTCCTACTCCAGCTTGGCGCGGCGGCCCAGGTAGGTGTGGTAGAAGAAGTTGCAGAAGAGCAGCAGGTAGCTGAGGTACATGAGGCCGGCCCAGGCCACGTTGTCCAGCCGCGAGGGGCAGTCGCCCTGCGGCATCCAGCGGTACACCAGCGCGCTCACCGCCAGCCCCATGGCCATCTGGCCCAGCTGGGCGCCGGTGATGAGCGCGGCGAGCGGCCGCGGCACGCGCAGGCCGGCGGCGCGCGCCGCGTAGTAGCTGTACATGAGCGCGTGCACGCCGTAGTTCATGGTCATGAACCAGCCGCCGCCGGCCACCATGTCCTTGTAGGAGTACCAGGAGTACAGCAGCACCGTCATGTGGTGGTACCAGTGCAGGAACAGCAGCTTCTGCTTCCGCAGCACCACGAACGCCGTGTCGCCTGAAGAAGACCACCAGGTGAGACACGCGGCAGGAAGAAGACCACCAGGTGAGACACGCGGCAGGAAGAAGACCACCAGGTGAGACACGCGGCAGGAAGAAGACCACCAGGTGAGACACGCGGCAGGAAGAAGACCACCAGGTGAGACACGCGGCAGGAAGAAGACCACCAGGTGAGACACGCGGCAGGAAGAAGACCACCAGGTGAGACACGCGGCAGGAAGAAGACCACCAGGTGAGACACGCGGCAGGAAGAAGACCACCAGGTGAGACACGCGGCAGGAAGAAGACCACCAGGTGAGACACGCGGCAGGAAGAAGACCACCAGGTGAGACACGCGGCAGGAAGAAGACCACCAGGTGAGACACGCGGCAGGAAGAAGACCACCAGGTGAGACACGCGGCAGGAAGAAGACCACCAGGTGAGACACGCGGCAGGAAGAAGACCACCAGGTGAGACACGCAGCAGGAAGAAGACCACCAGGTGAGACACGCGGCAGGAAGAAGACCACCAGGTGAGACACGCGGCAGGAAGAAGACCACCAGGTGAGACACGCGGCAGGAAGAAGACCACCGGGTGAGACACGCGGCAGGAAGAGGTGTGGATATACAGGACGTATATAGAAACAGGACGTATATAGAAACAGGACGTTTATAGAAACAGGACGTTTATAGAAACAGGACGTATAGAGAAACAGGACGTATATAGAAACAGGACGTATAGAGAAACAGGACGTATAGAGAAACAGGACGTATAGAGAAACAGGACGTATAGAGAAACAGGACGTATATAGAAACAGGACGTATAGAGAAACAGGACGTATAGAGAAACAGGACGTATATAGAAACAGGACGTATAGAGAAACAGGACGTATATAGAAACAGGACGTATAGAGAAACAGGACGTATAGAGAAACAGGACGTATATAGAAACAGGACGTATATAGAAACAGGACGTATATAGAAACAGGACGTATAGAGAAACAGGACGTATAGAGAAACAGGACGTATAGAGAAACAGGACGTATAGAGAAACAGGACGTATAGAGAAACAGGACGTATAGAGAAACAGGACGTATATAGAAACAGGACGTATAGAGAAACAGGACGTATAGAGAAACAGGACGTATATAGAAACAGGACGTATATAGAAACAGGACGTATATAGAAACAGGACGTATATAGAAACAGGACGTTTATAGAAACAGGACGTATATAGAAACAGGACGTATATAGAAACAGGACGTATATAGAAACAGGACGTATAGAGAAACAGGACGTTTATAGAAACAGGACGTATAGAGAAACAGGACGTATAGAGAAACAGGACGTATAGAGAAACAGGACGTATAGAGAAACTGGACGTATATAGAAACAGGACGTTTATAGAAACAGGACGTATATAGAAACAGGACGTATATAGAAACAGGACGTTTATAGAAACAGGACGTATATAGAAACAGGACGTATATAGAAACAGGACGTATATAGAAACAGGACGTATATAGAAACAGGACGTATAGAGAAACAGGACGTATATAGAAACAGGACGTTTATAGAAACAGGACGTATATAGAAACAGGACGTATATACAGTGGCTTGCAAAAGTATTCATATCCCTTGAACGTTTCCACATTTTGTCACATTACACGCCACAAACATAAATATATTTTATTGGAATTTTATGTGAAAGACCAACACAAAGTGTCACACAATTGTGAAGTACAAAGAAAATTATACATGATTTAAAAACATTTTCACAAAGAAAAAACTGAAAAGTGCAGTGTGGAAAATGATTCAGCCCCCTGAGCCAATTACAGCTGCAAGTCTTTTGGGGTATGTCGTTCCCCGAGCTGTTGGACCAGCCGGACCTGCTGGACGCTCTTCGGGTCCGTGGCCTCATTACTCCTCATAATTCATTATTACTCCTCATAATTCATTATTACTCCTCATAATTCATTATTACTCCTCATAATTCATCATTATTTACACTGAGAGCTGAGGAACTCATTCCTGCATTAAGAAGCTCTCAAACAGGATCCAGGTTCTTTCCCCAAAACAGATTCTGTTATCAAATAACTAAGAGGTTCTTCTTATGGATCATTTTCAGAAACGTGTCTTCCCCACTTAAGTCATTACATCGTCTGTTTTAATATCAAACACTTGCTGAACACATTCAGCGCTTTAACATGATTAGATTTACAAAACAACATCACTCAGAATTACAATACATGTTTGTGTTTCTCCTGCATCAGCATCTGGCCTTCGACGTCGCAGAGCTGACCTTTGACCTCCTGCGCGTGGCGCGGTAGAGGAAGGAAAGGAAGTGCATCATCTTCAGTGTGACTGTATTCTGATGTGTAATTAATGTGTTCTAGAAACGGTTTGGTTTAATAAATGACAGAAAAAACGAAAAAACTTGAATGTGCCGTAAACCTTTTTATACGTGTCATGTTTGTGGACGTTTTGAAGCCTCGAGTTCAGCACTTGAACCAGTGAACAGGAAGTGACCATATATGGACTGAGGAGGACGTAGAGACGCTGTAAACGTCTCTGCTGTCGACCTGTCAATCACACAGAAACACACGAGAGACGGATTTATAATAATTGAACCAAAAGTGACATTATTAGCATGTTTTTATAATCCTGCTATTTAGTGTTCTATTTGTTAATAAACATAATACAATCAAGTGTAGAATTACAAATCAACAGTTTCCTAGTGTAGCCCCCCTCCTTAATTGCTGTTCTAGTCAGAGGCCTCATACAGACCCCTGTTGCATGGGAGGTGCATTGGAGAGGGTCTACTAAAAATATCGCTATACTGTCAGTGTGACTCCCATGCATTTATACATATATATGTAGCACGTATTTCCTTAAGTAAATATAGCATTATTTTAACACAGGAATGTCGACCACACACATTAACCCCGATAATACCCAGGATGTAATAGTCCGTGCTACGGTACATATGTTGGCCCGCTTGTTGGAGCTCATGTCAATCCTCCACATGAGAGGTTCAAACCCCACTTAAAACAGTGGGACACTTAAATACTTTTCTAACTATACTTCTCTGCTCATGAACACAACGGCAACTACACTGTTTAACAGAACTGATAACAGAAATGACCCAAAACACACGTAACCAAATTAACAGGGCGCTACACTAAAATGAAGGAATGTACTGGAAAGCTTACCAACACCAGAAGGCCCAGAGGACCATGGAGGACAGGTGAAGGAGACGTAGCAGAATTCTGTCCTTGGGGAAGAAAAGCCTTCATAACATGAACACTGAGGTCAGGAATACTCTGGAGGAGGGAGGCGTGTCTTTGTCAAAGTCTACAATCAAGAGAGTCTGAATACAGAAGGTTTACAACAAGGTGCAAACCACTGGGAACACTGGGAACACTGGAGACCAGGAAGACCAGATTAGACCAGAACACATCTGAATGAGCCTGATCAGTTCTAGATGAAGGTTCTTTGGAAGATGAAACCAAGATTACCTTGTAAAAGAATGATGGGAAGAGAAAAGTGTAGAGAAGCTCCTGATCTGAAGCAAACCACATCATCTGGTGAACATGGTGGAGGCAGTGCTGTGGCCTGGTAGGGTCTGTTAGGAGTCTGCAAGGGTCTGTGAGGGTCTGTTAGGGTCTATTATGGCCTGGTAGGGTCTGTTAGGGTCTGTTTGGGTATGTTAGGGTCTATTAGGGCCTGCTAGGGTCTGTTAGGGTATATTAGGAGTCTGCAAGGGTCTGTTTGGTTCTGTTGGGGTCTGTTAGGGTCTATTAGGGCCTGGTAGGGTCAGTTAGGGTCTATTAGGAGTCTGTGAGGGTCTGTTATGGTCTCTTAGGGTCTCTTAGGGTCTGTTTGGGCCTGTAAGGGTCTGTTAGGGTCAGTTATGGTCTATTAGGAATATGTTATGGTCCGTTAGAGTCTGTGAGGGTCTGTTTGGGTCTATTAGGGGTCTGTTAGGAGTTTGTTTTGGTCTGTTAGTGTCTGTTAGGGTCTGTTAGGAGTTTGTTTTGGTCTGTTGGGGTCTTTTGCACAGCAGATATATGAGCAAGAGGTCAAAGGTCACGAGGAAGTGGTATGTCCTCATTAATGCATAAAGCTGCAGTATGTCCTAAAATAAACAGAAAGAGTAAAGGATCTGGAACGCAGCCTAAGACTCATACGTGGGTAAGTTGTCCCGCCCCAACAGGTTCAACCAGATCAACAAAGTGGAGTGAAGAATAAAAACACTGTCAGGTCAGACTCTGTTGTCTTAGTGAATGTTTTTATTCAAGATCAACTCTACACAACATTTGCTGCAAAGCTTTCTGCTTGATCCTCTGGTCCCCACTAGTCTACATGTACAAGAACACAAGGTCCCCACTAGTCTACATGTACAAGAACACAAGGTCCCCACTAGTCTACATGTACAAGAACACAAGGTCCCCACTAGTCTACATGTACAAGAACACAAGGTCCCCACTAGTCTACATGTACAAGAACACAAGGTCCCCACTAGTCTACATGTACAAGAACACAAGGTCCCCACTAGTCTACATGTACAAGAACACAAGGTCCCCACTAGTCTACATGTACAAGAACACAAGGCCCCCACTAGTCTACATGTACAAGAACACAAGGTCCCCACTAGTCTACATGTACAAGAACACAAGGTCCCCACTAGTCTACATGTACAAGAACACAAGGTCCCCACTAGTCTACATGTACAAGAACACAAGGTCCCCACTAGTCTACATGTACAAGAACACAAGGTCCCCACTAGTCTACATGTACAAGAACACAAGGTCCCCACTAGTCTACATGTACAAGAACACAAGGTCCCCACTAGTCTACATGTACAAGAACACAAGGTGCCAAAGAGGGGCAGCATGGATCCTCTGAACATCTGGTCTCCACTACAGAGTCCAGTCTGTTTCAAAGACACTCTTTACAAGTTGTCATGATTTGTCCACAGATGCTGGATTTGATCCTGAAAGACTCTTGTTGGAGCTGTGAGGAGGTTTCTGTGCACAATGACATTTGATCCTGTGAACGCAGCTCAGACTGAGACTCAGTGCAACCAGTCAGACTGCATACTTTGATAGTGACGTGAGGAACTCTCTCTGGTGAAGGATAAGAAGCTGCGTCACTTCACTTCGTCTGATGCAAGTTGAAGTTGAAGTGAAGCACGAAGCTCCTTTTCTCCACAGACCTGCTGAGGACAGAAGAGAGCTGCACTCTGATGAAGTCCATGGCTAAACGTTCAGTAAGTGGAGCTGTGATTGGTTGAAATGACGTTATTGATTGTTGTGAACGTGTGACTCTTTAAAGCTGCTTTCAAACACACGGCAGCTGGGAAACAAGATGGCCGCCTGTGTGATTAAACAGAGAGAAGCTGCTGTTAGTTTGAATGTTGAAGTCCAGATGAAGTGTTGCTCTGAATGATGACACTGTGATGAAGAAGAGGAGTTCAGTCTGATCTGGGGTCTGTCAGGACTCTTACTGACGTGGAGGGGAAGGTAGTAAAGAGGTGAGCACTAGGACCCAGCAGAGACCAGAGAGCTCACCTGGGCCTTTGTTCCTGCACTGTCACGACCCGGCTCTTAATGAGCTATGACAAAAACGGGAGACACATGTTTAAACAAAAAAGAAAAGGTACATTTATTAGTAAACCAACGACCAGTTAAAGCATGAGGTGTGCCAAAGAAAACATGGTGCTGGAGGAACGGAGATCCAGCCCAGGGACTGGGCAGACCGGTCTTCAGGACTCCTGGAGACTGGCCAGGTGCTCCCAGCTCATGGAGCTGAATCCAGGTCATATGTTTAGTTCATTTGAAAAAAGATTTGAACCTGAAAAAACAAGTTTTGTTTTTGAACTTTGAGAAATTCAACAATGTATTCGAAATAAAAATAAGTGTATAAAAAGTTTTTCGGGGTTAAATATAATTTGGATTTAGTTCTGTTTTCTTTTAAATAAAATAGATTTTTTTCAGTTTTCAGTAACAGATTTTATACTTTCAACTTTGTTTTAGTTTTTTCGGGTTCAAATCTTTTTTTCAGGTTCAGATTTTTGGTCTGGATCTGGCGTGGGGGGCGTGGTTTCAACTGCAGGGGCGTGGTCTCATGAGTGACAGCTTAACAAAGAAGGCGGAGGGCCGCCTCAACCACGTTGCCTTCAGGTAACGTGGTAATTATGAAGTTTATGACTCACTACCTTCATACATCATAATCACGTGATTGGCAGTAAACTAAAGTGACTAAGTGACACAGTTATGTTCAGCAAGCTGTTGTAGACCAGACTTGTAGCAGTATAAGAGCAATAAACTATGCTTCACAATAATAACATGTGAACCTGAGTAAATGTAATACAGTAACCTTGCAATATAGTCATATTTCTACAGTATATTCTAACACCGGCTGCCTTTTCTTCTTGCATAATTTACCAAAATCATAATGCTGCGTGCATTAACGTTGATGTGACTAAAGAAAACGCAATAAATGATGATTATTAGTGATATATTTTCTAATGTGAGTGTTACATTAATAGTAGTATTTATCCTTCAGGTTCTTCTACAGCTCAGCGGTAGTGCAGGAGACTCTAACAAGGTCAGACGTCGGACATGATCAGCTGTTTGACTCTTGATGGAAACCGTGTGTCCACTGTTTTATGTCCACAGTCAACAAGTGATATCTTCGTCATGAAGATGATGACTTTTCCTGAAGATGCTGTCAGAATCCTAAATGAATGCTGCAGCAAGCCGCTCCATCGTAATGTTTCACAAGACACACTGACTCCTGTGTAGTGATTCAATGTGTCCTTATAGTAACACACCGAGAGTTAAGTCATGTTTACTCTGGATGAATGCTGCTGCACAGGGTAGAGCAGGGGTGGGCAAACAACGGCCCGCGGGCCGGATACGGCCCGTTGTGCTTTTTAATCCGGCCCGCGGAATATTGGTACAAAATTGTTCAAATTATACTAAAGACCGCATTAATTTTGCCTTTTTCCTGCAATCCCCGGCGCTTCAGTTGATCCCACTCCCCAGTACTCTAACAGCCCTTATGGAAAACTGTCTGTAACACTTGTTTGTAAAGTTGTAAAATGAACTAACGGCTTCCTCGGCATAATGAACCACTGCGCGCTCACGTGTCACATCATCAGGTTCTGCCTCCAGCTTCCTTCCCCCTCCACATGTGAAGAAATGCAGCAAATCACTGGTCGACCTGCAGGAGAATTCTGCTTCTCTGATTTAAACAAAGTCTCTTCATCTGGTGTCCTCGCTGAGTGTCCTCGCTGAGTGTCCTCGCTGAGTGTCCTCGCTAAGTGTCCTCGCTGAGTGTCCTCGCTAAGTGTCCTCGCTGAGTGTCCTCGCTAAGTGTCCTCGCTGAGTGTCCTCGCTAAGTGTCCTCGCTACGTGTCCTCGCTAAGTGTCCTCGCTACGTGTCCTCGCTGAGTGTCCTGGCTAAGTGTCCTCGCTACATGTCCTCACTAAGTGTCCTCGCTGAGTGTCCTCGCTAAGTGTCCTGGCTAAGTGTCCTGGCTAAGTGTCCTCGCTGAGTGTCCTCGCTGAGTGTCCTCGCTACGTGTCCTCGCTGAGTGTCCTCGCTAAGTGTCCTCGCTACGTGTCCTCGCTGAGTGTCCTCGCTAAGTGTCCTCGCTGAGTGTCCTCGCTGAGTGTCCTCGCTGAGTGTCCTCGCTACATGTCCTGGCTAAGTGTCCTCGCTACGTGTCCTCGCTACGTGTCCTCGCTGAGTGTCCTCGCTGAGTGTCCTCGCTACGTGTCCTCGCTACATGTCCTGGCTAAGTGTCCTCGCTACGTGTCCTCGCTAAGTGTCCTCGCTGAGTGTCCTCGCTGAGTGTCCTCGCTGAGTGTCCTCGCTAAGTGTCCTCGCTGAGTGTCCTCGCTGAGTGTCCTCGCTGAGTGTCCTCGCTAAGTGTCCTCGCTGAGTGTCCTCGCTGAGTGTCCTCGCTAAGTGTCCTCGCTGAGTGTCCTCGCTGAGTGTCCTCGCTAAGTGTCCTCGCTGAGTGTCCTCGCTGAATTTTTCTCGCTGAGTGTCCTCGCTACATGTCCTGGCTAAGTGTCCTCGCTACGTGTCCTCGCTGAGTGTCCTCGCTGAGTGTCCTCGCTACGTGTCCTCGCTGAGTGTCCTCGCTGAATTTTTCTCGCTGAGTGTCCTCGCTACATGTCCTCGCTAAGTGTCCTCGCTACGTGTCCTCGCTAAGTGTCCTCGCTGAGTGTCCTCGCTGAGTGTCCTCGCTGAGTGTCCTCGCTGAGTGTCCTCGCTACGTGTCCTCGTTAAGTGTCCTGGCTAAGTGTCCTCGCTGAGTGTCCTCGCTACATGTCCTGGCTACGTGTCCTCGCTACATGTCCTGGCTAAGTGTCCTCGCTACGTGTCCTTGCTAAGTGTCCTCGCTGAGTGTCCTCGCTGAGTGTCCTCGCTACATGTCCTCGCTACGTGTCCTTGCTAAGTGTCCTCGCTGAGTGTCCTCGCTGAGTGTCCTCGCTACATGTCCTCGCTGAGTGTCCTCGCTGAGTGTCCTCGCTACATGTCCTGGCTAAGTGTCCTCGCTACATGTCCTCGCTGAGTGTCCTCGCTGAGTGTCCTCGCTACATGTCCTGGCTAAGTGTCCTCGCTACGTGTCCTCGCTAAGTGTCCTCGCTGAGTGTCCTCGCTGAGTGTCCTCGCTGAGTGTCCTCGCTACGTGTCCTCGTTAAGTGTCCTGGCTAAGTGTCCTCGCTGAGTGTCCTCGCTACATGTCCTGGCTAAGTGTCCTCGCTACGTGTCCTCGCTAAGTGTCCTGGCTAAGTGTCCTCGCTGAGTGTCCTCGCTGAGTGTCCTCGCTACGTGTCCTCGCTGAGTGTCCTCGCTGAGTGTCCTCGCTGAGTGTCCTCACTAAGTGTCCTCGCTGAGTGTCCTCGCTAAGTGTCCTGGCTAAGTGTCCTCACTGAGTGTCCTCGCTACGTGTCCTCACTAAGTGTCCTCGCTAAGTGTCCTCGCTGAAAAAAAGATTTGAACCCCCAAAAAAAGATTAAAAACTGTAAAAGAAAAAGAGTGAAAGTCAAAAATATAAAATCTGGTACTGAAAACTGAAAAAATATATTTTATTAAAAAAACAGAACTAAATCAAAATTATATTTAACCCCCAAAAACTTTTACTACACTTATTTTTATTTAAAATACATTGTTGAATTTTTCAAAGTTCAACAACAAAACTTGATTTTTCAGGTTCAAATCTTTTTTTCAGATGAACAAAACTTTTGACCTGGATTTAGCTCCATACAGGTTGCACTGATAAACTGAAACACACCTGAGAGACCCTGTTTGCTCTCACCTGCTGCTTTCAGTCCTTTAAGTCCACAAAGCTTCATGTTCACTTCTCCTTCTGGTTAAAGACATTTAGTCCATTTTCTACAGTGTTTGAATGTGTTAGTGTTTTCTTTAGTGTTCTTTTCCTCTCATTGGTCACCAGGTCGTAGTCGACCTTTTACTAACTGATCAGATGGTGAAGTGAACAATCCCGTCCAATGAAAGCTTCCACATGTTACCATGTGACCACAGTGTTTCCTATGAGGACGGTTACATGTCATTCTACTGGTCTGTGTTTTACTGACTTCTGGACTCTGGAGGGAGATCATGAGGAGAAACAGCACAGCTCCATTTGTTGAAGTTGATGAACAATATTTAACTTGTAAAACACTGTAAACTTATAGGATGAACATTTAAAATGACGTCTTTTGACATGTTGTTAACGGGGTTTAAAAGAAGCTGAAGTGAAGTTTGAACCTTTTCTTAACTCAACTGTCTGAATGTCTTTTCTTAGATACGACTCTGGAGCTAAAGTGAAAACAACATGGAACTCATGAGTGTATTTAGTAATGAGGTGAAAGAGCTGATGGTCATGATGAAGATAACTAATGTGTGATCTCTCCAGCAGGTGGTGCTGTTGGTGTGAAGGTGTGGACTCTGCTATGAGTCAGTGTGAGGACAGAGAGGAGGGAGTCCCTCCCTCTAAAACCAGTCTGTGTGGGGACCATGACCAGACCAGAGCTCAGAGGTGAGAGGACCATCTCTACCTGTCCATGACTCTTCTCATGTCACAACGTCTTTGACTCACTGACTCTGGTTCTACATGTGTGACCAGGATCCACCAGAGACCACACTGTCCTGAACCTGAGCCTGGACCTGAACCTGAACCTGGACCTGGACCTGGACCTGAACCTGAACCTAAACCCAGCTGTTTGTCCATTAAGAGGGATTGGTTTATGGATCGTCTTTTAGTCTTCAAAGCTGGACCCCACCCTGTTGAGCAAAGGTGAGGATTTCAATCTGATGATGAAAACAAAGAGATGATGATGATGATGATGATGATGATGATGATGATGATGATGATGATGATGTGATTCCATTAGACTGTTGTGAGATCTCCAGGTTTGAAACCTTTACTGACTCAGATGAAGTTCTCTGAGCACCAACACTCTTCTTCATTGAATCACATTCACACTGGGAGCTGCCCAGTACAACCAGTCTGAACCTGAGACGTTCCACTGGTGCAGCTGGAGGTTCTGGGTGCCTTGCTCCAGGGCACTTCAGCAGCGTCCAGTGAGAGGGAGAGCTACATGGAGGGCTTGGTGAGAGCTGTTGGGACTAAACCAAACTGACTGGTGAAGAAAACAGTGAGCTGAAAGACTGAGCTGTTGATTCTCAGTGGGACCAGTAGGACTAGTAAACCTTTACCAGTACAGGGAGTCATCTGATCCACATGCAGATATCACTTCATGGACCTTTACCTTGTGTTGGTCTCTGTGAGGACGGAGACAATGTGAGCTGATTGTTCAGGGTTGAATGATGATGATGATGATGATGATGATGATGATGATGATGATGATGATGATGATGATGATGATGATGATGATGATGCATTCTCAGTTCACAGCAGCAGAGAGAAAAGTCTCCTGAACCCAGCTGTGTGTCCATGAAGAGTGATCGGTCTAAAGACTTTGTGATTTTCTTCAAAGATGGACGCCGTTCTTCTGACCCAGAGTAAGTTCTTAAAACAGATGAAACAGATGACTAACTGTTCTGATTCAGTTATGAAACACATAATTGGTCGTGCATCATTTACAGTGTTGTTTTCATGATGATCAATCATGACATAACTCAATATATTTAACTAACTGATCTGTAGGTGTTTGTATATGAATCATAAACTGTAAACAGTCTCTGGTGCAAACACAGTGTGAGTTTATTTGAGTCGACCAGGAGAGGTTAGATTTCGACAGACAGATAACTGGGACGAGCTGCAAAAGTCTTCATAATAGCTCCAGAGTTCTGGGGACTAGCTGCAGGGGTTCTGGGTCTACATTCAGAGGGCTGGGGACAAGTTATAAAGCCATGCAGACTAGTGGTAGATGTTTGGCACTACCTGCAGAGGTCTGGAAGCAGAATGTAGTTTGATGAAGAGTCAGTAGTTTAAAAGAGTTGCCTGTTGGAGGGTTGTCCTCCATCATTACATTCATCATAACTATGACTGGCTCCCCGGCTCCACGTCAAACCACTGCAAGATGTGAATCTAACAGTTTTAGTTATTGTGTCTCATTGTAATGACTAGTTGGTTGAATAAGCAACAAATAAGTAACCATACATTTAAGACATGTTTTAATGATATTAAAATAACATTCACTGTCAAATAAAACCAGTGGAAGCATAACAATAAATATTTTATGTTCAGAAATCCTTTGCTTAGTAAATCTCAGTGTTTCTATCAGTTCACAGCAGAAGAGAGAAAAGTCTCCTGAACCCAGCTGTGTGTCCATGAAGAGTGATCGGTCTAAAGGTGGTCTGATTAACTTCAAAGATGAACAACGTTCTTATGACCCAGAGTAAGTTCTTAAAACAGATGAAACAGATGACTAACTGTCACACAGATGGTCGTCCTTCATCTCCAGTCTTTAGCATCTGGTTTATAAAATGATTAATCATGACAGAACACAACATCTTTAACTTATTATTGTATTTGTGTTTTAATATCATGAACCATAAACAGTCTGTGGAGCAAACACAATGTGAGCTGATTGTTCATGACTCCTCCACAGAGAGGACCAGGAGAGCTCAGAGGTTCCCAGAGGTCCGTCTGCCCAGCAGCATCAAACACACCTGGACTCCATATTTATGGTCTGTACATGTACAACTACTTTTACATCTATTCTGTTCACAACCATCTCCATGCTGCACTCTTTAGACCAGTGGGTTGTCAGTCTGTCCAACATGGATCTGATGTCTGGTTCCATGGTTTTAGTTTGTCATTCATAGAATATTCTGTTCCAGCTGCTGGAGGAGAACATCCTCACTTTTGTGAAGGACGAGCTGAAGAAGATCCAGAAGGTTGTGAGTTCAGATTACCCAGAATGCTCAGAGAGTCAGAGAGAGGAGGAGGAGGAGTTGGATGGTGAGGATGAAGAGCAGAGGAGGAGCAGCAGAGAAGCCTTTCAGAAGATCTCACTGCACTTCCTGAGGAGCATGAAGCAGGAGGAGCTGGCTGACTGTCTGCAGAGCAGTAAGAGGATTTCTCTAAAGATTTAACATGCTGGATAAATGGGACGTTTACTAATGTCTCAAGAGATGGACCAGAATATATTCATAGACTCATTCTTTGAGGAAATGACATGTTGAAATCTATTCTTTGACTCATTGATCTTCTTGTTGTGTGTTCATTCAGGACTTCTTGCTGCAGTTTGTCAGCGTGAACTCAAATCTAACCTGAAGAAGAAGTTCCAGTGTGTGTTTGAGGGGATCGCTAAAGCAGGAAACCCAACCCTTCTGAACCAGATCTACACAGAGCTGTACATCACAGAGGGAGGGACTGCAGAGGTCAATGATGAACATGAGGTCACACAGATTGAAACAGCATCCAGGAAACCACACAGACCAGAAACCACCATCAGACAAGAAGACCTCTTTAAAGCCTCACCTGGAGGAGAGGAACCAATCAGAACAGTGATGACAAAGGGAGTGGCTGGCATTGGGAAAACAGTCTTAACACAGAAGTTCACTCTGGACTGGGCTGAAGACAAAGCCAACCAGGACATCCAGTTCACGTTTCCATTCACGTTCAGAGAGCTGAATTTGCTGAAAGAGAAGAAGTACAGCTTGGTGGAACTTGTTCATCACTTCTTCACTGAAACCAAAGAAGCAGGAATCTGCAGGTTTGAAGAGTTCCCGGTTGTGTTCATCTTTGACGGTCTGGATGAGTGTCGACTTCCTCTGGACTTCCACAACAATGAGGTCCTGACTGACGTCACAGAGTCCACCTCAGTGGATGTGCTGCTGACAAACCTCATCAGGGGGAAACTGCTTCCCTCTGCTCGCCTCTGGATAACCACACGACCTGCAGCAGCCAATCAGATCCCTCCTGACTGTGTTGGCTTGGTGACAGAGGTCAGAGGGTTCACTGACCCACAGAAGGAGGAGTACTTCAGGAAGAGGTTCAGAGATGAGAAGCAGGCCAGCAGGATCATCCCCCACATCAAGACCTCACGAAGCCTCCACATCATGTGCCACATCCCAGTCTTCTGCTGGATCACTGCTACAGTTCTGGAGGACGTGTTGAAGACCACAGAGGGAGGACAGCTGCCCAAGACCCTGACTGAGATGTACATCCACTTCCTGGTGGTTCAGTCCAAAGTGAAGAAGGTCAAGTATGATGGAGGAGCTGAGACAGATCCACACTGGAGTCCAGAGAGCAGGAAGATGACTGAGTCTCTGGGAAAACTGGCTTTTGATCAGCTGCAGAAAGGGAACCTGATCTTCTATGAATCCGACCTGACAGAGTGTGGCATCGATATCAGAGCAGCCTCAGTGTACTCAGGAGTGTTCACACAGATCTTTAGAGAGGAGAGAGGACTGTACCAGGACAAGGTGTTCTGCTTCGTCCATCTGAGTGTTCAGGAGTTTCTGGCTGCTCTTCATGTCCATCTGACCTTCATCAACTCTGGTGTCAACCTGCTGGCAGAAGAACAAACAACCTCCCTGTTGTCTAAAGTGCTCGATAGCAAATCAACACGGTTCTACCAGAGTGCTGTGGACAAGGCCTTACAGAGTCCCAATGGACACCTGGACTTGTTCCTCCGCTTCCTCCTGGGTCTTTCACTGGAGACCAATCAGACTCTCCTACGAGGTCTGCTGACACAGACAGGAAGTACCTCACAGACCAATAAGAAAACTGTCCAGTACATCAAGAAGAAGATCAAGAAGAAAGTGTCTCTAGAGAAAAGCATCAATCTGTTCCACTGTCTGAATGAACTGAATGATGGTTCTCTAGTGGAGGAGATCCAACAGTCCCTGAGTTCAGGACGTCTCTCCACAGATGAACTGTCTCCTGCTCAGTGGTCAGCTCTGGTCTTCATCTTACTGTCATCAGGAAAAGATCTGGAGGTGTTTGACCTGAAGAAATACTCTGCTTCAGAGGAGGCTCTTCTGAGGCTGCTGCCAGTGGTCAAAGCCTCCAACAAAGCTCTGTAAGTACAGAGAGTTAGATTCATAGATCACAACTTAAATACGTTATGCTATCTTTTACACTTATTCATTATATTTTCTTCCTCCTTCTCTCTTCAGACTGAGTGACTGTAACCTCTCAGAGAGAAGCTGTGAAGCTCTGTCCTCAGTCCTCAGCTCCCAGTCCTCTAGTCTGAGAGAGCTGGACCTGAGTAACAACAACCTGCAGGATTCAGGAGTGAAGCTGCTGTCCGCTGGACTGGAGAGTCCACACTGTAAACTGGAGACTCTCTGGTCAGGATTCAAAACTAATGGACACTTAAATCCTGATTTACATGCATGGATAAACTCGTATCCTCCTTAAGATTGTCTTTACATTACATCACATTACATTTCATTTAGCTGACGCTTTTATCCAAAGCGACTTACAATAAGTGCAATTCCACCATGAGTACAAACTCAGAACAACAAGAATCAAGAAAGTACAATTTCAATAAAGTTAAATTACAAAGTGCTATCAGTAAGTGCCATCTAAATGCTACTAAAGTGCTACCTTCCTTATTCAAGGTGTCTTAAGATATGATATGTGTTGTTTTGTGTGTTTGCAGGCTGTCAGGCTGTCTGATCTCAGAGGAAGGCTGTGCTTCTCTGGCCTCAGCTCTGAGCTCCAACCCCTCCCATCTGAGAGAGCTGGACCTGAGCTACAATCATCCAGGAGACTCAGGAGTGAAGCTGCTGTCTGCTGGACTGGAGGATCCACACTGGAGACTGGAGACTCTCAGGTATGAAGAGGCTGCAGCCACAGAGCTTCAGTCTGATAGAGGAGGTAGAGCTGGAAACCTGTTCTCTGTCACACTGTCAGCCTGGTTAATATGACCCTGACACACCAAGCTGACCCTAAACTACCACTGTTCACTACCTGCTCAGCAGCAAACATCAGACAGACTCCGTTAGAGACCAGCTGATGAACATAGTGGAGCATTTAGCAGCCAAACCCAAGCGAAACAAATATATACTTTTGTATATTTCAAATATACTTACATTTTCAATAGTATATTTCAAATATATACTATCAAAAAGTGTACTTTCTGCAAATATATAAAAAGTATACTGTAGTATACTTTCAAAAAATATACTTTAAGTGTAAGTGCTGTGCAATTACTCAAATGTACTTCTTTGAACTTTAATTTCAAATATATTTTTTGTATATTTCAAATTGTATGCCCTAAATTAGCATTGAAAAATTGTATTTAAAGCACATTTGATAAATACAGATTTTATATACCAAATGATTTTATATGTTAAGTAATATTTGAGTGTACTTTCTGAAAATATATAAAAAGTATAAAAAAAATTGAACTTTTAACACACTTTAAAATAATTGTACTTAGTGTACTTTCAATAAATATATCATAAATATACCACGTTTTTTTTATATTTTAAGTAATATTTGAGTGCATCTAGCAGGGGCGTTTCTAGGTTCCAAGGAAAGGGGGGCTTAGCCCCTAGAGAATTGGCATGTGTGCGCGCACAGTGCGCGGTAATTATTTTTGGGGCCCATTTGGGGACGCGGATATCCATTGTTTCAGACAGTTCATAGATTGGTTCAATCAGAAAGAGTGTGATTTTGCTCTGTAGTTTTGCTTGCATTCATTAGTATATGATAACAGAAGAGACAGAATGTCAGGGTCATAGTGAACACAAATATGAACTTTTCTCAAATAACAAGAGAGAAATAATTTTCCTGCTTGTAAAGGAAAGACGGATGAACTAGCTTTCATATCCACGTCACTCCCAAATCCAATGGATGGAGAACGGACCTGACAGTGTCAACTTTTGAGTCGTTTACTTGTTTTATTTTGAGCAGAAGGGAATACGATTTTTTTATCAACATTTACATCTATTTTGTTGTCCGTGTAGTTTTTACAAACCAGTGATATTTTACGCTCATTTGGACACTATCACTGAGATAAAGATGAACTAGTTCAGTGTCTAATATACCATTCAATAGAGAGAAAAAACATGAATGACAAAAATAAAAATAAAATCATTTCAAGTACATCTTGATTATCAAATAATAAATATTGTATGATGGGCTGAAATGGAAGGCACCCAACGCATTCACTATAATCAAGGCAAACTTGCATTTGTGATGTTGGGCTATATAAAATGAATTGAATTGAATTATGTAACTACCTGTACTTACATTCCCTCCGTGCATCATTTACTGTGAGCTAAACTCCTTGGTGTAGTTTACTGTGAGCTAAACTCCTTGGTATAGTTTACTGTGAGCTAAACTCCTTGGTGTAGTTTACTGTGAGCTAAACTCCTTGGTGTAGTTTACTGTGAGATAAACTCCTTGGTATAGTTTACTGTGAGCTAAACTCCTTGGTGTAGTTTACTATGAGCTAAACTCCTTGGTATAGTTTACTATGAGATAAACTCCTTGGTGTAGTTTACTGTGAGATAAACTCCTTGGTATAGTTTACTGTGAGATAAACTCCTTGGTGTAGTTTACTATGAGATAAACTCCTTGGTGTAGTTTACTGTGAGATAAACTCCTTGATGTAGTTTACTATGAGCTAAACTCCTTGGTATAGTTTACTATGAGCTAAACTCCTTGGTATAGTTTACTGTGAGCTAAACTCCTTGGTGTAGTTTACTATGAGATAAACTCCTTGGTGTAGTTTACTGTGAGATAAACTCCTTGATGTAGTTTACTATGAGATAAACTCCTTGGTATAGTTTACTATGAGCTAAACTCCTTGGTATAGTTTACTGTGAGCTAAACTCCTTGGTGTAGTTTACTATGAGCTAAACTCCTTGGTGTAGTTTACTGTGAGATAAACTCCTTGGTATAGTTTACTATGAGCTAAACTCCTTGGTGTAGTTTACTATGAGATAAACTCCTTGGTATAGTTTACTGTGAGATAAACTCCTTGGTATAGTTTACTATGAGATAAACTCCTTGGTGTAGTTTACTGTGAGATAAACTCCTTGGTATAGTTTACTATGAGATAAACTCCTTGGTGTAGTTTACTGTGAGCTAAACTCCTTGGTATAGTTTACTATGAGATAAACTCCTTGGTGTAGTTTACTATGAGCTAAACTCCTTGGTGTAGTTTACTATGAGATAAACTCCTTGGTATAGTTTACTGTGAGATAAACTCCTTGGTATAGTTTACTATGAGATAAACTCCTTGGTGTAGTTTACTATGAGATAAACTCCTTGGTGTAGTTTACTATGAGATAAACTCCTTGGTGTAGTTTACTATGAGATAAACTCCTTGGTGTAGTTTACTGTGAGATAAACTCCTTGGTATAGTTTACTATGAGATAAACTCCTTGGTGTAGTTTACTATGAGATAAACTCCTTGGTATAGTTTACTATGAGATAAACTCCTTGGTATAGTTTACTATGAGATAAACTCCTTGGTGTAGTTTACTATGAGATAAACTCCTTGGTATAGTTTACTATGAGATAAACTCCTTGGTGTAGTTTACTGTGAGCTAAACTCCTTGGTATAGTTTACTATGAGATAAACTCCTTGGTATAGTTTACTATGAGATAAACTCCTTGGTATAGTTTACTATGAGCTAAACTCCTTGATGTAGTTTACTATGAGATAAACTCCTTGGTATAGTTTACTGTGAGCTAAACTCCTTGGTGTAGTTTACTATGAGATAAACTCCTTGGTGTAGTTTACTGTGAGATAAACTTTGAGTTTACTTTTTAATCCTGCTGTGGTTGATGAGAGACATTACTTGGCAGAGTGAGAAAGCCAGTGCAGCAGCCTCCCCAAGGTCCTAGTGCCCTAAAGCTAAGTATGATGATAGGCTATTGGATTGTAATTTGAAGGGGGAGAAAACATACAAACCAAAACGCACTCACATATGTAGAATGTTAGAGTTATAAATAACTTGTCCATGTGAGAAACAATAGTTTCATTTAATGACATCACCAAAATAAAATAAAAAATAAAAAAAAGATTTTTTTTTTCAAGCCAAATTATTTGGGGGGGCTGAAGAACATTTTGGGGGGGCTTCAGCCCCCCTAAAACAGTCCTAACGACGCCCCTGGCAACTAGTAAGTAAACATATTCATGATATTATTTCCATGTATTAATTGTATTATTCTTTTTGAATGTGTTCAAATGTGTTACTGTGAAAATGCACAGTTGAGTGCCAGCTCTACACGCTGCGCGCTGTAGGCTCATCCTCCATTCAACATTCCCATTCATAGCTGCGCGCTGCTCTTCTTCTCTGAAACATTACATTACATGCTGCTGAAACAACAGCCGGACTCCTGGGAACATGACCCTCTTCTTGAGGTAAGAATACCAACATCATGTATTAGTCAGAGACTAAAAGCTTTCTTGAACGGTCGACGTTAGTGACACCTTAAGTTGTCTCCATCAGGTGAAAGTAGCGTTAGCTTAACCGGTAGCATTAGCGTTAAGTAGTGTTAGCTTAACAGGTCAGGGCCTGAACTATATATGTCAGCTAGCGGTCAGCTAAATTTAAATTTGAAGCTTGGTTTCTGCTGTTCTGAGTCGCCTTGGACGTCAAGAGGAAGTTAACTTGGCTATCTAAGAGTTGAGCGTGTTGTCTTTTCTTTAACATCGTCGATGTAACGTCGGTTATAGTTTCCTGCGTTGGCTAACATTAGCTTACTTTACCAAAGGTTAGCTAAGGTAATGCTTAGCTATAGGTTAATTATGTTGCAGGCCGATGAAGACACAGAGAAGTGAACAACTTGCTGGCCTTCATGACACCCAGGAATCTGTACATATCTGTTGTACCTGACAAGAACATGTGGTTTAAAGTAACTCTAATCCATTGTTTCCTTTGTTTTGTATTCCATTCTTTCTTGTATCAACAGATGGATGATAACATGGTCACAGCATGATGAACACCTACCACATGCTGAACACCTACCTCGTGGCATTCCTCTGTGGTGTTCAGGTGAGAATTGGAGCGGTTGACATTTCAGAAGACGGTATGTTTAAACTATGAGTTAGCTTGTTTACACAATATTGCTCTGTACTGAAAAGTATTAATATTATCCATCTACTACTGGCCAACGTTCACATTAAACCTTCTGTTTTGTACCACGACAGAGTTCATACTAATCGAACAAATCTAACTTTATTTTCCCACTTATTTTCCACCTAGAACTCCCAGAAATTATCTGTAAAAAAAAAAAAAAGAGGGAGTGTGTCACGGCTAACGGGACACCTTCATCCGTGATGACATCGTTTTCTGTGGACAGAGAAATTGAAAAGGTATGTAATGAAAGTGGAAATAACTTTTTTGCTTTAACGTGTCATTGTGAAGTAAATGTTGATGGCACAGTGTAAGGGCTGTAGAAAAATGACACCACGTTATTTTTGTCTTCGCCAGCATCGTCTGCTGTTCACGTTAAAATGTGTCAGAAATAAAGTGATGGGATTTATTGGTTACATGTGTCACACATCAGTCATGTGAATTAGTAGAGAGGGAACCTCCACACCACTGGTGGTACCGCTCCAGAGAGGGATGTACAGACTACTAGCAGTGTTTTAAATAATGAAGCACATTGTATTCATATGTGAATAACGTCTATTAATTCCTAATAGGTAGGTAGAGATCTTTCAACTGTTTATGAATGTGTTCTATTGATTCTCTCATGTACAGCACGCCTTGGCTGGCAGCACAGGGACAGTTTAAAGAGCCTTCCTGCAGCTTAATCCATCACCATGAGCCTTTTTACCAGCAGCTGCTGCCCTGCTGTTCACAAAGGAGCTCCTTGCACTGTCCACCTGACTGGGCAATCTGGGAAAGGGGGACCTCCTAAAAACAACTGGACGTTGCCAAAGTGCAGGTTATAACAGGTCATAACAGGTTATAATAGGTTATAACAGGTTATAATGGGCCATAACAGGTCATAACAGGTCATAACAAGTCATAAGAAGTCATAACAGGTTATAACAGGCCATAATAGGTTATAACAGGCCATAACAGGCCATAACAGGTCATAACAGGTCATAACAGGTAGGTCATTGTCTTGAGTCGCAGCAGGATCACATGTTCGTTGTAAACACCACCAGTGATGAAATATATGTTTGACCTGCTCTGTAGGAATATTGGCATGTCATATTGATATAGTTCCTCAATGTTAATCCTGGTTTACTGTTCAAACAATAGTATTGTTCAACAGGATTTCCTGTGTAGTCAAAATATAAGAAGGTGTTGTATGAATATGCTGTGTGACATCATCTCTCGTCTCTTCTCTTATTGGATGCTGTCATTAATGAATTTCCTCAGACGAGTGCCTCTGACGTGTGAGCGGTCATCAGGAGAAAGTGTAATAATGAGCAGTTCAACAAAGTAAAGAACGTAATATGGAGCCTGTTTGTGGTTCTATTGTTGATGTTTATTATTCTATATTGCTACAACATGGTCATTCTGTTTTGTTATACATGTACCATGTAAACTAAAATTCAATAAAGTGATTCTGATTACTATCTGTGACGTTCATTCAGCATTTAGGATACTGTAATACATTTATAATATTTTAATGGACAATAGTATGGAGTGTACAAAGTAATATAGCATAGTAATAAGAACGTGTGCTTTCTTAGTAATTGGAATAAGCCAAAAGTATAACTTTTGGTATACTATTACCACAATATTAATATATTTATAAAGTGCTAATAGTATACTTTTGGTATGCTGGAAGTAACAGAATATGAGCTGATGAATAATAAGTGGTCCATGTGAACATGAATAACAAAGCTCTGTGATGAGAGTGATGTCATGTCCATGTGAACATGAATAACAAAGCTCTGTGATGAGAGTGATGTCATGTCCATGTGAACATGAATAACAAAGCTCTGTGATGAGAGTGATGTCATGTCCATGTGAACATGAATAACAAAGCTCTGTGATGAGAGTGATGTCATGTTCATGTGAACATGAATAACAAAGCTCTGTGATGAGAGTGATGTCATGTCCATGTGAACATGAATAACAAAGCTCTGTGATGAGAGTGATGTCATGTTCATGTGAACATGAATAACAAAGCTCTGTGATGAGAGTGATGTCATGTCCATGTGAACATGAATAACAAAGCTCTGTGATGAGAGTGATGTCATGTCCATGTGAACATGAATAACAAAGCTCTGTGATGAGAGTGATGTCATGTCCATGTGTCCATGCTGCTCTGACTCCTCCTCCTTTCAGGGTGGAGCCTGCTGGAGTCCGATGGTTCAGACCAGGTCTGAGGAAGTGTAAGTGTGCTTTGAGTTTGATTCATGAAAACATTCAACCATCTTCAGACTGTGACATCACTCATTCACATCTCTGATGTCATCATCAAAGTGTCAACAGATGAACAGATGATAGATTAATAACTGCAGCTGTATTGTGTCTTGTTCTCTCCATCAGATTCCTGTGAACTCACACTCGACACAAACACAGTGAACAAGAACCTCAAACTGTCTGACAACAACAGGAAGGTGACACGTGTGAAGGAGGATCAGTCATATCCTAAACATCAAGACAGGTTTGATGTCTGGCCTCAGCTGCTGTGTAGAACTGGTCTGACTGGTCGCTGTTACTGGGAGGTCGAGTGGAGAGGAGACGTTTCTATATCAGTGAGTTACAGAGAAATCAGAAGGAGAGGAAAGAGTGAAGACTGTTTGTTTGGAATGAATGATCAGTCCTGGAGTCTGGAGTGTTATGATGGTGATTACTCTGTCTATCACAATAAGACAGCAACATCCACCTCCTCCTCCTCCTCCTCCTCCTCCTCCTCCTCCTCTGGTAGAGTAGCAGTGTATGTGGACTGTCCTGCTGGCTCTCTGTCCTTCTACAGAGTCTCCTCTGACACACTGATCCACCTCCACACCTTCAACACCACATTCACTGAACCTCTTTATCCTGGGTTTGGGTTCTGGTCCTGGTCTGGTTCCTCCGTGTCTCTGTGTTCTCTGGAGGACTGAGAGTCTCCTCCTGGTAGAGAAACCTTCTCTCTGCTGTCCAGATAGTTCAGCCTGTACAGGATCACACAGCTGATGTTAGTTAGCAGCAACCTGATCTCTCAGTGGTTGTAAACAGGTGCAGCAGGTGAGGGGTACCTGAGCTGGTCTGGACTCTGGGGGGTTGAGAGCTCTCTGGACTTGTGGTGTTGCAGATGGATGTCTGAGAGCTGAGCGAGGTCCATGTAATGACCTGAAATGATCTGTTGTCTGAGAGAAGAAACATGTTTCACTTTGTGTAGAAAACTCAACTTTGTTGTCTTGAAACATTTGTTTGTGTGAAGAAAAACCTCCGAATGTCAAACGAGAGTCTTTCTGGATCAGATTCAGCTTCTGTGGAGAAATAATCACAACTTGTAAAGAGTTGTTTTGATTTGAACAAACTAAATTCATCATCTTTGATCGTCCAGGAACAAATGAACAAACTTTGATAAGTGACGTTGAGATGAAAATAAATCAAAGTTTTGGATGATTCTAGATCATAAAGCACATAAACATCATGTCAAAGCTAAAATGTCCAAATCCATCACAACAGTGTATAAATGAAGGATTTGTTAAGTCCAGCTTCATTATTCACGTTGTATTGTTCACTTTGACTTCATTCATCACTGACTGTGTGCTAGTTTGGGGAAACTCATAGAAACAAATGAAAAGAGACAAAAGAAGTTAGAACCAAACTACTGATCAAGAACCAACTCAATGACTTCATATTGGTTTCTTACCCATTACTGAGCTCACAGTCATTGATGATGATGATTTTACTTTGTATTCTTTGATTTGTATTATTACTGATCATGTGTTCATTTCATGACGATAATGTTCCAGTGATTTTCATTCATGTGTTCATGTGTGATCAGATATGCTTTATAATCACAAATGGTTAAGATGAATAAATAATAATCTTGGTTTAATGCAGTGGTTCTCAAACTGTTTCTGTCACGCTCCACTTTGGAGGAAGAACAATGTTCGCGAGCGTAACCTGTTAACGGTGTAACGTAAACATCTACATGAAAGTACAGGCATTTTGCCTGTACTTTTATTAATGAGGTTTTATGTCCGTGTACTTTGTACTTTGTAAAGTTCTCATGTTCATGGAGAGAGGTCGTCCTGAAGCCACAAGGTAGGGTTCATCCTGTTCTCTCCTTGAGGTGCATCCCAAGTCTCTAAATGTTCGTTTCCTCGCTCCTCGCTTGAACCGGAAGTGGTTCTGCGCCGCCATCTTGACGGCCGTCCCAAAGCTCTCAGGTCAGTCTCATCTCCACCTCACGGACTTTGAGGCTCCCGTGAGTCCGTGAGGGTTTGGTTCTGTCCCGTTGTCACATCGTAGAGTGCTCGAGTCTCTGGCAGACATGTTGACCCTTTATGATCCCTTTCCGTAAGTCAGCATTAGGTGCTGACTTTGCCTAAGGGAATTACCCACAATGCATTGCAATGTGACGTTAAACACGCAGTTCCCAATGGAAGCATGGAGACGTAAAAAAAAAGGTAAACAAAGAGACACGTGGGCGTTCAGCCCGATAAAATACATTTACACTACAACATTACGGATTAAACATAAAAACACATGAAATCATAGGAATGCAAGCAGAAAATATATATAATAATATTTTGTTTACATTCATCAAACATTTCGTTTTGACAAAAACGAGTAAATAGATCATTTAAAATGAGTTCTCATCTCGTGAGGAAGACGTTCAAATCAGTGAATAAAAAGTATAAAATAAATACACAATATGTGTTATGTAGTCACGTGACGTTGCAGCAAAGTGCTGTCATTCATATTCACACCATCAAGCCCTGAAGCCTCTCACACTCAGACACTCAGCAGCTGACCTCAGTGAGTCCTGAGGGTTCAGGGCTTGAGGGTTTAGGGGAGATTGGGATTGACCTTTATTCTGCTCTGAGGGGCGAGGAGGGAAATCAGAGGAGCCCCGAGAGCGAGTTTACAGGAAGTGCTTTAACGCTGGACACGCCCCCTCACTGCTCATCTGCTATGTGATTGGACGCTGCAGCTGATGGACTGATGCTGGAGTTTCATACCAGAGACGATCACAGATTAAACTCAAGCTATATATTAAATCTGTTTTCTTATTCACCATCTGGTTAAAATATGTTCATAGTAGTCTGAACAACAAAAGGACCACAAACTACTGTCTCCAAGCAGTGAGGCAATATATTTTACTGAATTTACAAATTGGGAATCATCATTTATAAAGTATGACAAACTAGGAATACTTATAATCATAATATATATACATACTAGTGATGTGTCCTTTCGTGTCGAGGCTTCGATGCGCGTGTCGAGTAATCAGGTAGATTTTGGTGAAGCGCGTATCGAGGCTCGTGTCGATGACGTATGTGGTGACGTTGGAAGCCTCTGAGCCGGCCGTACCACGTGACTGATTCAGAAAATGGTTCGTGGGTTTGCCGTGCGATTTGAAATATAAGGGGCAGCGAAACTCAATGGATTTCCCCCTTCCTCTCTGTACCCCAGCGTCATCTGTGCCTGTGAAAGGGTATTTTATAAAGCAGGCAAAATAGCCTCAAAAAGCCCAGCACTGTGGAAAAGTTCTTATTTAAAAATAAATAAAAATTGAGACACATCAACATGGACTAGGGGAGCCGAGGCTCGAACCACCGATCCTCTGACTGAAAGACGGGGAATCTAACCACTGACCCAAAGCTGGGGAACAATAGTCTTTTAAAGGTGGGGAAGAAGGGAAGAAAAAGGAGGGGAGAAGGGGGAGAGGAGAAAGGAAAGAAAAAAAGAAAAAGGAAGGAAAAAGAGAAAAAGGAAGGAAAAAAGAAAAAGAAGGGGGAAAGAAAAGGCGCCGGTTCAAATCCCGACCCCCGGCAGAAGCTGGGGGATTGATGTTTGTGATGTTCATAATGAAAGTGTTTGTGTTGCCCGTGTCTGTTTGAATTTATCCAAGATATTGACTTGAAAATGTGTCATAATCTTCTGACAATATTGTACCTTTTACTCCACTCTGAGTATTGGACGTCACTTGAAAACAAGAGTTTGCACACACATCGTATCGTTAAAGCAGACTTTTATTTAAAATTGTAAATCCTCAGGACAAAATGTGCATTATCTCTGACACACACACACACACACACACACACACACACACACACACACACACACTGCCAACATTTAATTCTTGGTTCGCTGCTGGTCGAGCCACTGCTCCTTTGGAAGAGTCTCTTTTGAGGGGCAGTATATTGTGCCCTTATACTGACTATGTCCAGTCTCTGCCGTCCTAAACTGCCCACATATCTTGCACGTGTTGTGCGCGACCTTTCTGGTCAGCTTTCTGCGGGCAGGAGCAGGAGCAATTCTCTGATGGCCTGAGGGTGAAGCAGGGTACAACTGCCGCACAAGACGCTGAGGTACCATGGATGGCGGAAGGAATTGAAAGACAGCTGTGGGTGGAGGGGCCATAGCTGTGGGTGGAGGGGCCATGGCTGTGGGTGGAGGGGCCATAGCTGTGGGTGGAGGGGCCATAGCTGTGGGTGGAGGGGCCATGGCTGTGGGTGGAGGGGCCATAGCTGTGGGTGGAGGGGCCATGGCTGTGGGTGGAGGGGCCATGGCTGTGGGTGGAGGGGCCATAGCTGTGGGTGGAGGGGCCATAGCTGTGGGTGGAGGGGCCATGGCTGTGGGTGGAGGGGCCATAGCTGTGGGTGGAGGGGCCATGGCTGTGGGTGGAGGGGCCATAGCTGTGGGTGGAGGGGCCATAGCTGTGGGTGGAGGGGCCATGGATGGCGGAAGAAAATTAACCACTGCTGTGGGCGGAGGGGCCAGGGATGGAGCAGGAAGGAGCTGCCGCTCTGCTTTCCGTTTCAATTTGGCCTGGCCAAAAGTGCGGCTCGGCAATTCGTAGCGGCAGTCTGGGCCCGGCAAGGTGGGGGTGTGTGCCGGTGGCACACCGGGACAAACAGGGTCAGTAGCCGCGCGCGAGCGGTTCGGCAGGGTTGTTATACCTTGCATGACCACGGCATTGTCTTGTCTCTTGACCCGTTGGTTGTGCCACTGCACCACGGTGGTGTGGCTCACATCCACTAGCTGCAGGGTGGTCTGCTCCATGACTGTGCCGTTTCCCAGTATGCGCTGCCTGATCATACGGTAGTCTTGCACAATCAAGTCCCATCTCGAAAAGGTCTTAGTCCCTAGCCTTTTCGGACTACGGTGGAGGAGGCATAACCTTATGAAAATTGCCTCCATCAGACGGGAACAATCGGGCCACTGTGATAGCGGGCCTGTGGTGGTGAGGCTATGCCTCTTCAAACTGTCCACCCCTGCAGTAAAAAGTTTTTTTTTCTTTTTCGGGGACCTGAATCTCCCCGTGACCAGCCTATCTTGATGCCTGGCAGAAAAGACGATCCTCTCTCTATCATATTCATGTAACTCCTGCCAAAGAGCAACAATGTTGCTTGCCTATGTAGAGAGAGAGAGAGAGAACACAACAGACAATGAGAATAAAATTAATCTAAATCAATTTCGTGAATATGTATGACGTGTTATGACAAGACAATAAATGTTCCTCACCGTCTGATTGCTCAACGCCATGGAGGGCTGGTTCCTCAACTCCACCAGACACTCGGCTAATGTGTCGACCTTGTCCAGCCCTGGCCTGCACGCATTATCCACAGCCTGAACAACAAAACAAAGATGAGCATTTGAGGAAAGTAAGAAGCAATGGGACAAAATACAGACAGTGATTGTATTTCTTTACACAAAATGATGTATTTATATACCCCGGACTCTGAGGAGACACTTGGCTGCGGCGTGATGGCAGCAGGCCGCGAGGAGGAGGAGGCAACAGCCAGGGAGGACGCAGCATGCCGCGAGGAGGAGGAGCAAACAGCCGCGATTGGTCGAATCCATTTTCGACGCAGCGGAGCCACGATTGGTCGAAACCATTGTGACGGCGCTACGGCGTCACGATAGGTCGAATTCATTGTGACGGCGCAGCGCCATTGGCCGAGTGACAGCAGCGCCATTGGCCAGAGAAAATGGATTTTTTGCAAGACTCCCCTCCCTCATCTAGACCCACAGTCACATCACAACTTTTTCCCCAATTTGTTTCCACCTTTGATTTTGACCCCGCCATTATATCATAAAGATAGACACAATATTAATAAGTTAATAACTGATGTATTGGCGTCACAAACATAATGTATTAAATTCAAAGCTTCACACACCAAAGCCATGGTGTCGTTGTGATCACGCTGCCTGTTTTACATGTATGTCCACTTGGTGGCGCAGTAGAGCAAATGAAGCTTCAGCCCATGAGCGAACCAATTGGATGGAAAGCTTCAATGCTTCAGGAAGCTTCATCTCGCCATCACTAATACATATATATATACACACACACACACACACACACACACACACACACACACACACACACACAGCGGCCACCAGAGGGCAGCGCGTGTTCATTCTTCTGTCCGTCAACAGGATCAGAGTGAGACGTCCTCTGGGGATCCAGAGCAGGTTCTTCAATGGGAACCGATCAGCTGATTGATCCGTTGGCAGCCGGCGGCCTGGAGGATAACGGCGCTCTGCAGGGGAACGACCACTGCAGTCTCTTACCGCACACACACACACACACACACACACACACACACAGCCGTTTTTTGTTGTTGTCGTCGTCTATAGTTGTTTTAGTTGCGCGTGTTGTTTTTAGTTGTCAGTCTTTTTGTTGTTGGTTGCCTGTGTGTTTGTTGCTAGGTAACGTCACCATGTTGCTGGCGTGGGTCAGTTGCACGGGTGGAAGTTGCCTCGTTGCTCTGGGGAAGAGAAGAGACCTGTTGCTGTGAGAGAGAGAGAGAGAGAGAGAGAGAGAGAGAGAGAGAGAGAGAGAGAGAGAGAGAGAGACATAGAGAGAGAGAGAGAGACACACAGAGAGACACAGAGAGAGAGAGAGACAGAGAGACAGAGAGAGAGAGAGACACACACACACACACACACACACACACACAGAGAGAGAGAGAGAGACACACACACACAGAGAGAGAGAGAGAGAGAGGCTTCTCGGTGCTCCTATACTTGTGAGGACTTCAGTCTGGTTACAAAAGATCAAACGGTTCTTTCTCTTCGCTACAATGTTTAAACCTGAGAGTGAAGGCTGATCTCAGGTCAGTCATCAGGATCACGTTTAACTTAAAGTGCAACATTTGGTTTAATAAAAATAAAAAAAGCCTTAAATTGACAGTTTTTTCTTTGGTCTTTAAAGTTTCACTGAAAGTAAAAGTTGGATCGAGTCCCAACAGGAGAATAAACTTTCACTATTTAAAGGAAACAAAGCGCATATTTATAAACAGCTTCTTTATTATGTAAAGTCAAAACAATAAATACAAATATGTTAAACCTGAAGATCAACAGCAGAAATATTAAAAAGTGTGTTCATACAGAAAATCTTCATCGTCATCATCATCGTCAGACGGCTTTCATTTGGCTCGCTGAGCTTCTCCGGCTCTCAAACTTTCACGATCACACACAATAATAATAATAATAATAATATTAATAATATCAATAACAACACTAGAGGACAGACTGAACCGGTCGTGAAGAAGTTTCTCAGCTTCAGTAAAAAATAAACTCTGGTGCAAAAATATTAAACGTACAAACTGATAAATATTCAGCGCGTGATATTAATAAAGTAACATTTGGTGAAACACCGCAAGTGTTCGACTCCTCCGGCCGCCGGCCATCATGCGTCAAGATACAGATTTAATAAATACGTTTGCTTTGAAACGAGCTGGAGCGCTTTTACACTTCTGAAGGAAAACTAGTCGATCAAACTGGAGCAGATCAATGACATCAAATAAATCAATAACATCTAATAAATCAATAACATCTAATAAACAACATCAAATAAACAACATCAAATAAACAACATCTAATAAACATCTAATAAACAACATCATCTAATAAGTAAAACAATATTTTAAAAAACTGTCACACAACTGTGACTCAAACAGCGTTCCAGTGGAACCAGTGGAACCAGTGAGTGGGAGCGGCTGGTTTCGGGGCACGAGACGAGGTGATGAGCCGTCACATGTTTCACATATTTCTGATCGGAACACTTTAAAAAAACAAAGTGTTTATTTTATAAAAAAGTAACAAAAGACATTATTTGAGACGCTGAGATCCTTCTGGTATAAAACCAACAACGTTCTAGTTTGCCGGAGCGTTCGGTTGGAGATAAAAAGGCGGTTCCTGAGAGTCCTCCGCTTGAGCTCGGATCCCCCACGATGCACCTGGCCTCCTACTCCAGCTTGGCGCGGCGGCCCAGGTAGGTGTGGTAGAAGAAGTTGCAGAAGAGCAGCAGGTAGCTGAGGTACATGAGGCCGGCCCAGGCCACGTTGTCCAGCCGCGAGGGGCAGTCGCCCTGCGGCATCCAGCGGTACACCAGCGCGCTCACCGCCAGCCCCATGGCCATCTGGCCCAGCTGGGCGCCGGTGATGAGCGCGGCGAGCGGCCGCGGCACGCGCAGGCCGGCGGCGCGCGCCGCGTAGTAGCTGTACATGAGCGCGTGCACGCCGTAGTTCATGGTCATGAACCAGCCGCCGCCGGCCACCATGTCCTTGTAGGAGTACCAGGAGTACAGCAGCACCGTCATGTGGTGGTACCAGTGCAGGAACAGCAGCTTCTGCTTCCGCAGCACCACGAACGCCGTGTCGCCTGAAGAAGACCACCAGGTGAGACACGCGGCAGGAAGAAGACCACCAGGTGAGACACGCGGCAGGAAGAAGACCACCAGGTGAGACACGCGGCAGGAAGAAGACCACCAGGTGAGACACGCGGCAGGAAGAAGACCACCAGGTGAGACACACAGGAAGAAGACCACCAGGTGAGACACGCGGCAGGAAGAAGACCACCAGGTGAGACACGCGGCAGGAAGAAGACCACCAGGTGAGACACGCGGCAGGAAGAAGACCACCAGGTGAGACACACGGCAGGAAGAAGACCACCAGGTGAGACACGCGGCAGGAAGAAGACCACCAGGTGAGACACGCGGCAGGAAGAAGACCACCAGGTGAGACACGCGGCAGGAAGAAGACTACCAGGTGAGACACGCGGCAGGAAGAAGACCACCAGGTGAGACACGCGGCAGGAAGAAGACCACCAGGTGAGACACGCGGCAGGAAGAAGACCACCAGGTGAGACACGCGGCAGGAAGAAGACCACCAGGTGAGACACGCGGCAGGAAGAAGACCACCAGGTGAGACACGCGGCAGGAAGAAGACCACCAGGTGAGACACGCGGCAGGAAGAAGACCACCAGGTGAGACACGCGGCAGGAAGAAGACCACCAGGTGAGACACGCGGCAGGAAGAGGTGTGGATATACAGGGCGTGTATAGAAACAGGACGTATAAATATAGAAACAGGGCGTATATAAAGAGAAACAGGGCGTATATAAAGAGAAACAGGGCGTATATAAAGAGAAACAGGGCGTATATAAAGAGAAACAGGGCGTATATAAAGAGAAACAGGGCGTATATAAAGAGAAACAGGGCGTATATATATAGAAACAGGGCGTATATATATAGAAACAGGGCGTATATATATAGAAACAGGGCGTATATATAAAGAGAAACAGGGCGTATATAAAGAGAAACAGGGCGTATATAAAGAGAAACAGGGCGTATATAAAGAGAAACAGGGCGTATATAAAGAGAAACAGGGCGTATATATATAGAAACAGGGCGTATATATATAGAAACAGGGCGTATATATATATAGAAACAGGGCGTATATATATATAGAAACAGGGCGTATATAAAGAGAAACAGGGCGTATATAAAGAGAAACAGGGCGTATATAAAGAGAAACAGGGCGTATATAAAGAGAAACAGGGCGTATATAAAGAGAAACAGGGCGTGTATAAAGAGAAACAGGGCGTGTATAAAGAGAAACAGGGCGTATATAAAGAGAAACAGGGCGTATATAAAGAGAAACAGGGCGTATATAAAGAGAAACAGGGCGTATATAAAGAGAAACAGGGCGTATATATAGAGAAACAGGGCGTATATATATAGAAACAGGGCGTATATATATAGAAACAGGGCGTATATATATAGAAACAGGGCGTATATATATAGAAACAGGGCGTATATATATAGAAACAGGGCGTGTATATATATATAGAAACAGGGCGTATATATATATAGAAACAGGGCGTATATATATATAGAAACAGGGCGTATATATATAGAAACAGGGCGTATATATATAGAAACAGGGCGTATATAAAGAGAAACAGGGCGTATATAAAGAGAAACAGGGCGTATATAAAGAGAAACAGGGCGTATATAAAGAGAAACAGGGCGTATATAAAGAGCAACAGGGCGTATATAAAGAGAAACAGGGCGTATATAAAGAGAAACAGGGCGTATATATAAAGAGAAACAGGGCGTATATATATAGAAACAGGGCGTATATATATAGAAACAGGGCGTATATATATAGAAACAGGGCGTATATATATAGAAACAGGGCGTATATATATAGAAACAGGGCGTATATATATAGAAACAGGGCGTATATATATAGAAACAGGGCGTATATATATAGAAACAGGGCGTATATATATATAGAAACAGGGCGTATATATATAGAAACAGGGCGTATATATATAGAAACAGGGCGTATATAAAGAGAAACAGGGCGTATATAAAGAGAAACAGGGCGTATATAAAGAGAAACAGGGCGTATATAAAGAGAAACAGGGCGTATATAAAGAGAAACAGGGCGTATATAAAGAGAAACAGGGCGTATATAAAGAGAAACAGGGCGTATATAAAGAGAAACAGGGCGTATATAAAGAGAAACAGGGCGTGTATAAAGAGAAACAGGGCGTATATAAAGAGAAACAGGGCGTATATAAAGAGAAACAGGGCGTATATAAAGAGAAACAGGGCGTATATAAAGAGAAACAGGGCGTATATAAAGAGAAACAGGGCGTATATAAAGAGAAACAGGGCGTATATAAAGAGAAACAGGGCGTGTATAAAGAGAAACAGGGCGTGTATAAAGAGAAACAGGGCGTATATAAAGAGAAACAGGGCGTATATAAAGAGAAACAGGGCGTATATAAAGAGAAACAGGGCGTATATAAAGAGAAACAGGGCGTATATAAAGAGAAACAGGGCGTATATAAAGAGAAACAGGGCGTATATAAAGAGAAACAGGGCGTATATAAAGAGAAACAGGGCGTATAGATGGTACTCACCGAGCTCGGGAGCTTTGCTCAGCACGAAGGCGTAGGCCCAGAACTTGCTGACCGGCCCGTTGTAGAAGCTCTGGTCGCACACGGAGCGCCTGAAGCCGCCGCAGCTCAGGACCTGGACCATGTAGGACCCGGTCCGCATCGCCCCGGTGATGCTGGGGGTCAGAACACGGTCATTTCATGTTTCAGGGTATTAGGACACAACAGAAACACCTGAAATGGAGTCTGTGTGTATTATTGATCCGATAAATATACCCATTAAATATGTAGTGAATGAAGGCGTGCCGTTACCTGAAGAGAGCGAGGCTGAGCGACCAGAGGATGAGCGGCAGCCGCAGGTTCATTTTGGGGCGGGGCTTCATGTAGCGCCGGCCTCCGAACACCAGGGCGGCGTACACGGCGCAGAACACGAAGGACTTGCTCCTGCAGAGGAACAAATACGTTATTAATGTAACGTACACATGAAGGACAGAGGTACGATTACTTCATTGTACAAGTACAACAAGCTAATATTTAAACCAACGTTAGCATCAAGAGTCACTTTTACACTTCTACTGTTTAATGCCTAAATTAATACTCTGTTTTTTTTTTTCTTTCATTCCTTTCTCACACACATATCTCCTGCTGTTTTTATATCTTTTTGTCTGTAAATTGCTGCTACTCAACACCAAATGTACCCTTGGGGATTAATAAAGAATATATTCATTTTCACACCTTCCTGTTTAAATGTTATTAAAATGCTTATTTAAAAAGGTTGGCACATTAAAATACTCAGTTTAAGATATGCAGACCTCAAAATACTCACATTACATATTAAAATACTAACTTTAATTAAGTTCATGCTAAAAACACAATTAAATGCTCATTTAAAAATACTATGTTTAAATACTAACACTGTTACAACGCTGACATTTAATAACCTTACAATGTTGAAATATGAATATTTTCTGTCTTTTTCTTACATTTCAGAGACCAAACGATTGAAATGGAGAAAATATTCTGCATTTGATGAATAATAAATGTTTTTAATGTGAAAATGTTTTTGTCCCTTCTGCTTCTCTATGAAAACATGTTTAAACACTTTATTAGAATTATTTATTTATAAGTAGAATAAAACACATCAAAGTATAATGATTTGGTTTTATCGTTAAACACTTTTTCATCCGAAATAAAAAAGGTGATTTTAGAATATTTGTGATAAATACACCAACATGTCACAGTGGACTCGTGGTCAACAGTTCAAATAGTTTATGAAGCTTCATATTATAATATGTCGTCCTGTGAGTGAAACCGTCAACTGGAATAACCGGATGTGATTTAATTACAGCGGCATACCGCGCATGCCTGTGTGACGTCACTGCGCCCCACCTGTAGACTCCACTGCGCAGACTCCTCCCACTCTAGTGTCTCCCTGCCTTCAGTGTGACGCGCCTCACCAGACCCGTCACAAAACACTACGTTTAAATGAGTCACGTGATCTGTACTAACTACACTAGAAGAGGCCCTGAGGGGTTCTGGTGTCGCGACCCCCGCCGAGGGTTCGAGTCCCCCAACGGGAGGCGGCACAGCCTCCCGTTGGGGGACTCGAACCCTCAGCGGAGTCCGACGGCGCCAGCAGCAGTAAAATGTCAGCTCGCAGGTGAGTGTCCGCGGGCGCGCGCTCACCAGTTGTCCTGCATCCACGCGACCGCGCCTCGCTCGTCGAAGCGCCGCTCGAAGCTGTACTCGCGCAGCCGCAGAAGAGAGTCCGTCCCGTTCAGCTCCAGCAGCTCCATGTTGACTTTATTTAACTTTATTTAACTTTATGTTCAAGAACTACGGAACGAAGCTTCCGGAGAGCGCGCGCTCCGTCTGTCCTCCTGCGTCTGTCCTCCACCTGGCTCACCCTCCCAATTAAAGCCTATTAGCTGGGGGCGGGGCTTCAGGACACACCTGCTGTGTGGGCGGGGCTTACATCTACACATTGTTCTAAAGTATGTGGATTTATACTGTGTTGTTCTAAAGACTGTGTATTTATACTGTGTTGTTCTAAAGTATGTGGATTTATACTGTGTTGTTTTAAAGACTGTGGATTTATACTGTGTTGTTCTAAAGACTGTGTATTTATACTGTGTTGTTCTAAAGACTGTGTATTTATACTGTGTTGTTCTAAAGTATGTGTATTTATACTGTGTTGTTCTAAAGTATGTGTATTTATACTGTGTTGTTCTAAAGTATGTGTATTTATACTGTGTTGTTCTAAAGTATGTGTATTTATACTGTGTTGTTCTCTAGTCTGTGTATTTATACTGTGTTGTTCTCTAGTCTGTGTATTTATACTGTGTTGTTCTAAAGTATGTGTATTTATACTGTGTTGTTCTAAAGACTGTGTATTTATACTGTGTTGTTCTAAAGTATGTGTATTTATACTGTGTTGTTCTCTAGTCTGTGTATTTATACTGTGTTGTTCTCTAGTCTGTGTATTTATACTGTGTTGTTCTAAAGTATGTGGATTTATACTGTGTTGTTCTAAAGACTGTGTATTTATACTGTGTTGTTCTAAAGTATGTGTATTTATACTGTGTTGTTCTAAAGTATGTGTATTTATACTGTGTTGTTCTCCTGTCTGTGTATTTATACTGTGTTGTTCTCCTGTCTGTGTATTTATACTGTGTTGTTCTCTAGTATGTGTATTTATACTGTGTTGTTCTCCTGTCTGTGTATTTATACTGTGTTGTTCTCCTGTCTGTGTATTTATACTGTGTTGTTCTCCTGTCTGTGTATTTATACTGTGTTGTTCTCCTGTCTGTGTATTTATACTGTGTTGTTCTCTAGTATGTGTATTTATACTGTGTTGTTCTCCTGTCTGTGTATTTATACTGTGTTGTTCTCCTGTCTGTGTATTTATACTGTGTTGTTCTCCTGTCTGTGTATTTATACTGTGTTGTTCTCTAGTATGTGTATTTATACTGTGTTGTTCTCCAGTCTGTGTATTTACTACAGACAGGCCACGCCCCCTTGTGGTCAGTAGAGAGAATGCATCTTCAAAACATGAAGCATTGACATGAGGAGAACTACTACTGACTTTATACTACTGACTCTACTAATAAGGAGGGGACCACGCCCCCTGGTGGTCAGTAGAGAAAATGCAGCTTCAACACATGAAGCATATAATTCTATACAACCAGAGGAGTCGCCCCCTGGTGGTCAGTAGAGAAAATGCAGCTTCAACACATGAAGCATATACTTCTATACAACCAGAGGAGTCACCCCCTGGTGGTCAGGAGAGAGAATGCAGCTTTAACACATGAAGCATAGACTTCTATACAACCAGAGGAGTCGCCCCCTGGTGGTCAGGAGAGAGAATGCAGCTTTAACACATGAAGCATAGACTTCTATACAACCAGAGGAGTCGCCCCCTGGTGGTCAGGAGAGAGAATGCAGCTTTAACACATGAAGCATAAACTTCTATACAACCAGAGGAGTCGCCCCCTGGTGGTCAGGAGAGAGAATGCAGCTTTAACACATGAAGCATAGACTTCTATACAACCAGAGGAGTCACCCCCTGGTGGTCAGGAGAGAGAATGCAGCTTTAACACATGAAGCATAGACTTCTATACAACCAGAGGAGTCACCCTCTGGTGGTCAGGAGAGAGAATGCAGCTTTAACACATGAAGCATAGACTTCTATACAACCAGAGGAGTCGCCCCCTGGTGGTCAGGAGAGAGAATGCAGCTTTAACACATGAAGCATAGACTTCTATACAACCAGAGGAGTCACCCTCTGGTGGTCAGGAGAGAGAATGCAGCTTTAACACATGAAGCATAGACTTCTATACAACCAGAGGAGTCGCCCCCTGGTGGTCAGGAGAGAGAATGCAGCTTTAACTATGTTTAAATATTGGTTAATTATTTAACAGTTGACCTTGAAAATGTTTTACTTAATATTTGAAATATTGCAACTGTTTCGTTGTAAAATTCTAATTTTATTTCAAACATTTAAACAGCTAAATCTGATGATATAATATATAATAGTTTAATATTTCAACTACAACCTATTCATTATACTGATATATTGTATGGAAGGGACATAAGTACTCTTACTGCAACAGAGTATTTTTACAATGTGGTATTTTTACTGCAGTATCTGAATTTCTTATGTATTTATTATAAATATACATAAGTATTTTTTTAAAGCAATAAGCTTTTTTTATTTATTGTATTTATTTGGTATGTCTTTCCTCATAATTAAAGTGAACAAAGAGACAATCAGCACCTTTCTTTATCTTTGTATTATTATAAAAAATGTTTCTTCAGGTCGGTCTGGTCTGACGTCGCCTTACGTCGCCGTGACGTCACCTCCGCGATGCGGAAGTTGCAGTCTCCGTGGAGAAGGTAAACTAATGTCAACCAGCCGCCTGGACGCGCAGCAGCGAGCCGCCGGACAGAGAGCAGCAGCCCGGTACCGTTCAATGGACCCGCCGGGCCGCCGGGAGAACCCGTCGGTGCCGCGGAGGTTTTGCCCGGGTCGGTAGAGGCTGCCCCCGGCGCCACCGCTCCTCCCTCCTCCCTCCTCCCTCCACGGTGAGCGAAACTCCTTTGAAAGAAACCTCGATTTAGAACTTCTGTTCATATTAGTTCAATTATCCGAATGCCTCAATGCACGTGGGTATTTCTCCCGGTCCAGTCGCGCCTCCTCGTCCCTCCGGCGGACATCTTATTCCATAAACAGACGTTTCTTTGAGCCAAATGTCCACGTTCACACCCCGAGCCTCCGCCCGCCGAGCGGCGTCCAGGAGCCGCTGGAGTCTCCTGGAGAGTCTCCTCTCGGCGGAGGCTGGGCTCGTTGGGGGAGTCTGCCCAGCCGGAGCTGGAGCCCCGCGGCCCGCTGCAGGCGAGGCTCAACGGGGAGGAGGACCGGGACACCGTTAAAGCGACGCCTTGTGAACGGGCTTCAGTGCAGGGGCACCGGGTCCCGGTTTGGAGGGACCATGTCCCGGTGCAGGGGGACCGGGTCCCGGCTTAGAGGGACCATGTCCCGGTTTAGAGGGACCGGGTCCCGGTGTATGGGGACCATGTCCCGGTGCAGGGGGGCCATGTCCCGGTGCAGGGGGACCGGGTCCTGTTGTTGTTGTTGTTAAGTCCATCAGGATGTAAATGAAGGTCTTCATCATTCCTCCCGCTCAGGGGCAACCTTTCATATCCAAAGAGACATTTTGCCCTTTTTTCCACCCAAAAACAATTGTCTGGAGCTGCAAAAGCTATTTGATATCACAGCTTATAAAGTTTTATAAGTAGTCATATTATATACAACAACTATAGTTTGTTGTATTTATGAAATTATAGAACAAGAATAAAGACAATTATTGACATTTGAATTGCTATTTTACCTTTTTATAACTATCAAACTATTATGCAGAGGAGGAAAACAGTCATGTGTCACTACATTGAGGTCCATTAAACACAACTATGGGGACCCTGCTTCCTGTCTGTATGTGTGTCTCATGTGGTAGAGGATCATCCTGTAACCACGAGGTAAAAGGTTCAAACCCGTCCTCTTCACGTGAGGTTACATTTTAAACTCATATCTTTCTCTTCGTTCACACTGAGCGTCCTCACTAGACTTTAGAGCTCCGCAGGAGGAGGATCCGTCTTCACTAGCGGACCTCAGAGTCTCATGAGCCACAGAACCAGCAGCAGGAGTCTGGAGACATGATCCACTTCCTGGAAGTAGATCTACTTTACTCAGTTTGCTGCAGCAGTTGAGGAATCGCTCTTCTTCTTCTTCTTCTTCTGCAGCTTGATGCTCTTCATCAGATGCTGTGTTTGTTCTGGAAGAGTCTTTCAACATCACATGTTTTGTTGTTTGATCATTTCTCGCCACATATCAAGCAGACAGGTCAGCAGCATCGTTGGCAGTGAAAGCAAATGAATACGTCCACGCAGAATGAAACTCTGCTTTTCTCCGTGACTTTTCTTTTTATTTATTTATCCATTGACCGTTCAGCGAGGGCGGAGCTCTGACTCACGAGTAGAGCCGCCTGCAGGGGAGCTGCCTGACAGCAACATGATAGGATGTGATGCACATTTTAGTTAAAAAAATATTACATTTTTATTTTCAGTGACCCAATATCACCTCAAACTCCAAGATAAGAGGAGTTGCCTTTGAAAGATTTTCGGAGCCGCGGGTTGCCGACCCCTGATCTAGTAGTTTGTTGTTGGTTTGACGACAACAACAACAACAACAACAACAAGAGTGAGCAGAAGAAGAAGACAAATGACGTCATAGAGGTCCTGTTGCTTTAATTGATCTTCTTCTCTCCTCTCAGGTCAGACTTCCTGTCTCTGACTGCGTGACTCCGCCTCCTGTAACAAGGTACTGCCACACACACACACACACACACACACACACACCACACCTTCATCTCCGTGAGAGACGGGTTTAAGATTTCACTGTTCAATAATCAAAGGATCAAAAGGTTATTCAATGTTTTTTTTATTGGTGGGGAAAAAAGAAGGGGCGGGACTTCACCTCTCGATCAGTGATAGCCCTCACTGATCGTCCAATCAGTGAGGGCTATCACTGATCGTCCAATCAGTGAGGGCTATCACTGATCGTCCAATCAGTGAGGGCTATCACTGATCGTCCAATCAGTGAGGGCTATCTTCATCGTCGTCTTTATTTACGCGAACTGGAGGAAAACTAGCGCGCTGTGCTGAAGCTTCCATTCCACCAGCGGTTTGGTTCAGATCCCCAGAAGAATCACACCATCATTATTTTAATAGGATTTTATATGAAAATTAGAATATTTAGATATTTTTCAGAACAGGGACGAGGTCGTGGAGAAGCGTTCCAACATGAAGTCTGAAGTCACTCAGATGGTTCTGGAGATCTTCTTAGAGCTCCTCATCAGAGACACCGGGTCTGATTCTGGTGGAACGGACCTCCTGCTCTTCTTCCTCCTCCTCCTCTTCTTCCTGCTCTTCTTCTTCCTCCAGAACCAACACTACCTCTTTAGTCCACAGGGGGCGCTAGAACCAACACTACCTCTTTAGTCCACAGGGGGCGCCAGAACCAACACTACCTCTTTAGTCCACAGGGGGCGCCAGAACCAACACTACCTCTTTAGTCCACAGGGGGCGCCAGAACCAACACTACCTCTTTAGTCCACAGGGGGCACCAGAACCAACACTACCTCTTTAGTCCACAGGGGGCACCAGAACCAACACTACCTCTTTAGTCCACAGGGGGCATCAGAACCAACACTACCTCTTTAGTCCACAGGGGGCATCAGAACCAACACTACCTCTTTAGTCCACAGGGGGCACCAGAACCAACACTACCTCTTTAGTCCACAGGGGGCGCTAGAACCAACACTACCTCTTTAGTCCACAGGGGGCATTAGAACCAACACTACCTCTTTAGTCCACAGGGGGCACCAGAACCAACACTACCTCTTTAGTCCACAGGGGGCACCAGAACCAACACTACCTCTTTAGTCCACAGGGGGCATTAGAATCAACACTACCTCTTTAGTCCACAGGGGGCACCAGAACCAACACTACCTCTTTAGTCCACAGGGGGCACCAGAACCAACACTACCTCTTTAGTCCACAGGGGGCACCAGAACCAACACTACCTCTTTAGTCCACAGGGGGCACCAGAACCAACACTACCTCTTTAGTCCACAGGGGGCGCCAGAACCAACACTACCTCTTTAGTCCACAGGTGGTGCCAGAACCAACACTACCTCTTTAGTCCACAGGGGGCACCAGAACCAACACTACCTCTTTAGTCCACAGGGGGCACCAGAACCAACACTACCTCTTTAGTCCACAGGGGGCGCCAGAACCAACACTACCTCTTTAGTCCACAGGGGGCGCTAGAACCAACACTACCACTTTAGTCCACAGGGGGCGCTAGAACCAACACTACCTCTTTAGTCCACAGGGGGCGCTAGAACCAACACTACCTCTTTAGTCCACAGGGGGCACTAGAACCAACACTACCTCTTTAGTCCACAGGGGGCGCTAGAACCAACACTACCTCTTTAGTCCACAGGGGGCACTAGAACCAACACTACCTCTTTAGTTCACAGGGGGCACTAGAACCAACACTACCTCTTTAGTCCACAGGGGGCGCCAGAACCAACACTACCTCTTTAGTCCACAGGGGGCGCCAGAACCAACACTACCTCTTTAGTCCACAGGGGGCGCTAGTCCTACTGTTATTACAGACACCTGAACTCACCACAGACAGAGAGGTGTGACATACAACTGGACTGGAGTGCATTCTGACATCACTCTAGGGGGCGTGGCCAAAAGATCAATGTGCAGTCTGTGTCTTTACTGCACACACACACACACACACACACACACACACACACACACACTCTAATACCCCCATAATAAGCTGGGCCATCTGTCCGAGCTGCTCATCATTGGCTGACAGAAGAAGGTCTGAAGGCAGCGGACGACGTGATTGGCTGGCAGGCTGCCCAGAAGAAGGGGGCGGGTACGTCAGCTGATTGGAGGAAGAGGAGGAGTCAGAGCAGGAAGAGGAGGAGAAGCTGAGTCGAATCTGTAAATCCATGATGAGCCGGCTCTGCTGCAGACAACAAGTGTAGGGAGAGAGAGAGAGGGAGGGAGGGAGAGAGAGAGAGACAACCAGGTTACTCTGAGAGAAAGAGAGAGAGGGAGAGAGTGAGGCGGAACAAGGAGGTTACCACGGCAACTCAGGGGACGTCTCTGCAGCGCCGAGGACACCAGGACACACAGGTAAGGTTACAGCTGTGTGTGTGTGTGTGTGTGTCTGCATGCGTTTGGTTTTTATAAGTGTGTGTGTGCGTGTTGGTGGATTGAGCAGTGCATGCTGGGAGGAGGAGGAAGGGAGGGGGGGGGATCCTATTAGAGTCCAGAAAAGTAGAGCTAACTGTGTGCTTATCAGACACACAATCACCCACACACACCCCTACACCGATAGACACCTACACACACACACACACACACACACACACACCTACACCGATAGACACCTACACACACACACACACACACACACACACACACCTACACCGATAGACACCTACAGACACACACACACACACCTATACACACACACACACACACACCTACACCAATACACACCTACACCGATACACACACACCTACACTCAGACACTAAAGACCTCCTATATTGTTATATATATATATATATATACCCTAACCCTAACCCTAAACACTATAATATACAACTATATAATATACAACAATATGATATATACAACTATATACTATACAACAATATGATATATACAACTATATGATATATAACTATATACTATACAACAATATGATATATACAACTATATGATATACAACTATATAATATACAACTATATAATATATAACTATATAATATATAACAATGTCTCAAACGTGCCCTGCGGGGCGATGACGCCAGATAAGACGCTGGAGACGCAGCATATTTAATGATTGACCAACGTTTCCTTCAAGCAGAGCGCCGTGTGGAAACGTTGGTCAATCATTAAAGATTCAAGATCTGTTGCATGTCTTGAGTGTGCGAGTATTCTTCCTCTCATAACAGCAGGTTGAACATGAGAGGAGCAGATCTCCACCAGAATGAATACAACCCTCACCTGGCTGACGTGGAGACGCCGTTAAACACTTCAAACTCAAGAAGGCAATCGGCTCCAAGTCGTCGTAAAAGACGCAACGTAGTATCTAGTCAAAAACTAAAGGGGTTGTATAGAAGTCTATGCTTTGTGTTAAAGCTGCATTCTCTCTCCTGACCACCAGGGGGCGGCGACTCTGGTTGTATAGAAGTCTATACTTCATGTGTTACAGCTGCATTCTCTCTCATGACCACCAGGGGGCGACTCCTCTGGTTGTATAGAAGTCTATGCTTCATGTGTTAAAGGGCGGGCCTACAAGGTGATTGACAGGTCGACACAAGAGACGTGTACGGCGTCTCTACGTCACTCCTCCTCAGTCCATATATGGTCACTTCCTGTTCACTGGTGGCAAAAAACAATAAGATGAGATATATAACACTTGATAAATAATCTACTGGCGTGAATGAAGAAGCAGAAGAAGGCATTCTGTATTCACACACCTCGTTACAGTAGAATGTGCATAACGTCTGTTTTAATCCAAACAGTTTTCTGTTTGACCGAAGACCTTCGGCACACGTGGGCATCGGACCTGTGATCTTTGAATCGTATTATTAGTTGCAGCTGCTGATGATTCATCGTCCCAGTGATTCACTGACTGATGTCGTTTATATTTATGTAACAGATTTAAGTGTTTTGTTTTTACCTGAAAACTGCCGACATAAACCGGTAAAAAATGTCTCGTATTTAATCAATAGATCTGTAGAACTGAGTTTCTCCACAAAGAATCACACAAAACAAGACTTTAGATCGTGTGTTCGTATACGTTTCTTGGAAATCAGTCATTCAGCATGAGAAAGCATTAAAAACGACTAATCCAGACCAAAACTATAATTAACAATTCATTATTGACTAATTGGAGGCTGCACAAACATTTTCATTCTTGCTTGTGAGATTGTATGAGAGTTTGGATTTGACGTTGAAAGCAGTTGAATCATTTAATAGTTTGAAGTCAAAGGAGCTGAAGTGTCAGTTGATGTGTTTCTTTCGAGTGAAGTGTGATTTCTGAAAGTTGGAGCTGAGAGTGAGTCCTAACAACCTTTGTCATATTGTTATGTCGATTTAAATAATTGAATCAAAAGTTAATTTGAAAGGTTATCGCCTGTCAGTTGTCTATGAATGTAGATTTTAAACGGTGTAATATAAACCTTTTTTCGTGGTGATGACTTTGAATCCGTCTCTGCTTCCTGTTGCAGGGTGAAGTGACGATGAGAAGATGGAGGACGGACCTGGTAGTCCAGTTCCACCCCTGACCTTCACTGTACTGGGTATCAGGAAGCCGAGGGACCCTTCGCACAAATAGCGAAGGGCCAAAAGGAAGATCGGTGCATTTAGGTGTCTAAGGTGCCACCATGTCCCAAGCAGGTAAAGTCCTCCACCTGTACGTTGAGGTGAGGTCTGTTGCCGAGGAGGAAAATAAGGTGCCTGGAGGAGGAGATGATGGGGACGCTCCCCCGATGCTTCAGTGCCCAGACGTCCTCCCTCAATCCCAGAGAAGCTCCAGCCCCAACCGCCGTCGGGATCTTTCCCCAGTCTCTCAGCACCAAACTGGGGTTGGAAGCCACAGTTTATCCCCCACAAAGTCTTCCTCCAGGCATTCCGTCAGCTTCCAACTCCAAAACCCTGACGCTACAGGGTCTCCCACCCAGTTCCACCGGCAGGATTTGTCGCATGACAGTTTCAGTCAATTGCTCCAGGTCCTTGCACCTGGAACAACTGGTCCAGGCCAGCACGGCTCATTGGGACGCACCTGTTCCTCTGACATGGATCCCTACCGGGGAAGGATGCTTATCTCCCCATCGTCCACATCTTCTGGGACAATGACTGCACCCTCCACACCTACCAGCAACCGCAGGGCCTACGAAGTCCCCGGGGTTGGGGGCGAGGAGGGGAAGACGTCTGTGGTGACCTTTGGCTACATAGAGAAAGCTAACGTTCACAGCATGGGCGGCCGCCACACCTCTATGTGCCAAAGTGAGTTGAGCAATCCTCTGAACAGAATGGAGGGGCAGCGGCTCCAAAAGAGGTTGAGTGACCCAGTGTGGTTCAACGGGCAGCCGGGGCAGGGAGACCCTTACTACAATCACCAATACTCATCTGGGATTCAGTCCCCACAAGGCTCGCCAAACCTGCAGAGGGCGAGCCCAGACGCAGTTGCCAGAGATGCCACCTACAGGGCCTTGGAGGAGTTTGGATCCCCAGAACTTAGGCGCAGATTTGCTGGGCACAACCCAGAGAATTGCAGCCCAACCCTGCCACGGCACTACCAGTCCCCTCGCTGCCGGTCCTTGGGGGGATCCCCTATCCTGCCCCGCCGCACCCTCACCCTGCCATCGAAGGCCCAGCTCCTGGAACTGGACAGGGAAGCCTGCCGTAGTTCATTGAATGGACTACCCAGAAGCCCTGCCTCTGACCACCTGTGTTCCCACACTGGGTACTCGTCCCACTCGGTAGCTCAAACCTCACCTCTTCGCTCTCGCGGGCCTCCCCAGAGCCCGCAGAGGCCATGGGTTGGACAAGAGAGCCCCAGGTTGTCCAGCAAATTTCACCCACCGTTACCTGCGGGGAGACCCACAGACATCCAGCATAAGATCCCAGCTAGCATATTCCATACCAGCAACCATTCCAGGACTGGCTATCAAGCTACTGGGAACCCCAAACACCTTCTAGATGGTAGCTATTGTTCTAACATCACTAACACTAAACCTACACACAGTATACACTACAGCACTACTGCTAACGTATCCAGCAAGACTCCCTACAAGCCGCCACGCTGCGGTAGCCGAGCGAGTGACGCAGTCAGCCCTACCTATGGCAGGAGAACCATCTCCCCATCCTTAAATTCTGAAGTGGCTTGCAGGTTAGCTGTGGAAGCGACCAAACTGTCCGGCATGTTTGCCGAAAGGCAGAGTCCCTCTCCAGCATCTTCTCAAGCTGAGTCACTGCGGCCAGAGAGTCCTAAAATGGGAGTGTCATCCCTGAGAGAATCCCAACCGTATTCCACTCTTCATGAGCGAACCTCCCCTGAGCCTCTACAGGCCGACAACCAGAACCTCAGGTGGAAAACAGACAAAGCAACACTTCAAGCCAGACCGGGACGCGCCTCACCTCTCTCATCCCAGAAAGGCCCGTCTTCACCAGCATCTCCAGCCTTGCCGGCTAGGTTGCACCGTCCAGCCACCTCTCAATCCCCAGTCTTGGACCCACGGCATCAACGGGGTTCGTCCCCCTCTAAGGACGCATCTGCCCTGCACCGCTACCAGCCGCCACAGTACACTGGACCACGAGACCACAAACCGCCTGCAATGGAGCGGAAGCAGTACGATCACCTCTTTGACAAATCACTTGAGGAAAGCCCTGAACTCTCCAAGAGACTTGTCTCCTGCCAAAACACAGAAGCGTTCCCTGGGAGCTGGACCTCCAGGCACCAGCAGTGGTCGGACGCTGGATCAGTCCAGGATGGGGAAGAACTCTGGGAAGACCACTACAGACATTCGACCTCTACAGTTTACTCGCCGAGCAGAGAGGAGTATCGCAGGAAGGTCGGAGAAGACAAAGGAATGAACGCGTCGGTGCGGGAGTATCAAACGCCCGTTCTAAGTGTGTCCAAGGACGAGAGGGAGGAGGTTCAGGACCACAGCGGGGCTGCTGGGACGGCCTCTCAGAGCTCCAGTGGGGTTACGGGCAGCATGGGAGACTCCCAGGTGGACAGAAACGACAGTCTGTCGCCCGAAACCTCGAGCCAGTCGAGCCACGACACGGCAGACACCGGCTCAGGGATACAGGTCGGCTGGGGGGGGGATATGGTTGTTGTTTGAGGAGGTAGTCCTGTAGGTTATGTGTATGTTCTGGATCTGTGTGGCGGGTGAGGCGGCCGTCTGCTGATGAGTCTTCCCATCACATTGTGACTCGTTTACCTCAATAACAATAAATATATAACAGAAATACAAAGTTCTTCCTCACTGGTGAGTTAGTTTCTGATCTCAGTGTGTTTTCTTATGGAGGGTTTCCATCATCAGCCTCATCGTGAACAAACTGAGTATCTTCTTAACATTTAATAACTCCCATGAGGCTCGGGCCATTCTGGGTTTTGGACTAATGGGATATATTGTTTAAAGTTAACAAAACTGTTTCTTTTCAGTTTCAAGATTGTCAGATGCACCATTTTCCTTTTCTTTTTTCTGTCAAATTAGTAGTTTTAATTGTGACAATATCCCTATTGTATGTCTTATAGTGTCTGAACGGAGTTATGATGTGTTTTGAGACTTCTTGAACCCTGTTGAGGGACTGGTGTTGCATTACCTGCATGTTTTAATTCCCCTTAAATATGAAGTGTACATACAAACTACTCCTAATCCTACTGGAAGTATTCATTTTGGTTTAGTTTGTTACTGACCTAGAGGCCAAACACTCAAACATGTGTGCATTAATAACTATAACTCTAAACCCATTATTTCATTCCACTGCTGTCTTTTCTTCTCGTGCAGTCGGACGGCGGCTCCACGGCGACTCCGTCCTCGCGGTCGCAGAAGATCGCCCGAGCCAAGTGGGAGTTCCTGTTTGGAGGTCCGGCGGAGGAGAGTCGCTGCATCAAAGGTCACCTGTCTTTATCAATGTTTACGTTTTGCCATACAAAAATGGACCATATAGTTTTGAGCAAAAGGAGGATAGAATCAAAGCAGTCCCATTTATAGGTATTACATTTTATTTTGGCCAATATTTAGTTTACAATTAGATAATTAAGCCGATAGATCCTCACCTCTAGTCCCCGACACCTCAATGGAACGACATCATCTTCCAAATGTAGTTGATATTGTTACAATAACTTATTATTATTATTATTATATAATCACGTACATCCTTGTACAGAAAAAGAAAACAAAATAAAATCCAGTGTTTGATTCATCACTACTGATACAAGTAGTAGTAGCAGCAGTACTAGCAGCAGTAGTATAAGCAGTAGTAGAGCAGCAGTAGTAGTATATGCAGTAGTAGGAGCAATAGTAGGAGCAGTAGTAGTAGTAGTATAAGCAGTAGTAGTAGTATAATAATAATAATAATAATAATTTCAACTTATATAGCGCTTTTAAAGATACACAAAGACGCTTTACAATATGGACAGTAGACAATGACGAATAGAACAAAAATGAAAGACAAAGTAAGCAAAACAAACAAACAGGACATTTTTTGTAACAAAGAAAGAAAGGAAAGAAAACTGGAGAAGCTGAGGGTCGTAGTGGAGGATAGGTGCAGGTTTTAGCAGGTGAAAGCGAGTTGGAAGAGGTGCGTTTTGAGGGCTTGCTTGAATGAAGCTAGTGAGGGAGCCTGACGGATGGGGATGGGGAGAGCGTTCCAGAGGGGGGGTGCAGCTGCAGAGAAGGCCCTGTCCCCCCAGGTCCGGCGCTTGGTCCTGATGGTCTTCAGGGTGTTTGTACCGGCGGACCTGAGGCAACGGGTTGGGGCGTGAAGGGGGAGGAGGTCTGAAAGGTAGGGAGGGGCCAGGTTGTTTAGGGCTTTGTAGGTGATGAGTAGTAGTTTGAAGTCTATCCTGTACTTGATCGGAAGCCAGTGGAGGTTGTGTAGGACCGGGGTGATGTGATCATAACGGCGGGTGGAGGTGAGCAGTCGGGCGGCAGAGTTTTGGACATATTGAAGTTTATTGAGGGTTTTGTTGGGTGAGCCGTAGAGGATGCTGTTGCAGTAATCGAGTCTGGATGTTATGAGGGCATGGATGAGGATTTGGGTGGTGGCAGAGGACAGGGAGGGCCGGAGGCGTGCAATGTTACGGAGGTGAAAGAAGGCAGTTTTGGTGATGTGGTTGGCGTGGGGGAGGAAAGAGAGGGTGGGGTCAAGGATGATGCCGAGGTTGCGGACCTGGGTGGAGGGGGTGACAATGGAGCCGTCAATATTCAAAGAGAAAGTCTGGGCTGAGCGGGGGAGGGAGTTAGGGCCAATGATGAGCATTTCAGATTTGTTGGAGTTGAGTTTGAGAAAGTTTTCTTGCATCCATGATTTTATTTCAGTGAGACAGGTGGTGAGAGTGGAGTGGGTGACAGAGGTGATGGTCTTGGAGGAGAGGTAGAGTTGGGTGTCGTCAGCGTAACAGTGGAGATTGAGACCATGACGACGGATGATTTGTCCAAGGGGAAGGATGTAGATGATGAAGAGGAGGGGACCGAGCACGGAACCTTGGGGGACACCGTGGGTGACTGGGGTGGTGGAGGATTTACAGTTATTTATGGCAATGAATTGATGTCGGTCTGAGAGATATGAGCTGAACCAGGAGAGGGCAGTGCCAGTTATGCCAAGGGAGTGCTGGAGACGTGAGAGGAGGATGGAGTGGTTGATGGTGTCGAAGGCAGCGCTGAGGTCAAGGAGGATGAGGATGGTATAAGCAGCAGTAGTAGTATCAGTAGTATACGCAGTAGTAGTATACGCAGTAGTAGTATCAGTAGTATACGCAGTAGTAGTATCAGTAGTATACGCAGTAGTAGTATACGCAGTAGTAGTATCAGTAGTATACGCAGTAGTAGTATCAGTAGTATACGCAGTAGTAGTATACGCAGTAGTAGTATCAGTAGTATACGCAGTAGTAGCAGTAGTATAAGCAGTAGTAGTATCAGTAGTATAAGCAGTAGTAGTAGTAGGAGCAATAGTAGGAGTAGTAGTATCAGTAGTATACGCAGTAGTAGTATCAGTACTATCAGCAGTAGTAGTATCAGCAGTAAACAGTTGAGGGACATTTGGTCTCTTCTCTCCGCTCAGTGACGTAAACAAGCAGCTTCATCACCTTCCAGTCTTCTTCTAAGCCAATTAGCTGCAGCTTAATACAGCTGAACAGGTCTTAGAGTATGCAACTCTACTAACAAGTATTACCACACTACTACTAGTACCACTACACTACTACACTAAACTATACACACGATTATCACTACCCAAACCTTTAGTTCATAGTTTTAATCTGCTAAAATGAAAATGGTTCTTTTTATTTTATCACCGAAAGGTCATAAACTCTCAATTTAGCAGATGGCAGGAGCGAGAAATTCACTGAAATCTCTGTGATTGTTGTTTATTCTGTTTTTCACCCCTTGTTCTACATGTGTATAACTAATATGAGCATCATCAAATTGTCTGATTGATGCCTACTTCCAATTTAAAAAAGAATGAACAAAAGAAATAAAATGTCTGTTGAAACCCAGCAAAAATTACCAGATGCTGTTCACTTAAAGACAAAGTCCATCCTCCTCTCTTTGTTAAACAGTTCAATGACGCGGTTGTTCAGTTTATCGGTTGTTAATTTTATCGGAACGCTTCAGTTCCAGTACCAGCTCCTTCTCGATGGCCATGGAGACAGTCGAGCCTCCCAGTTGTGTCTCTGGAATACGTTTCTATGCGTTTTAGGGCTAAAAATGTCCGCTCGACAGTGGCAGTCGATATTGGGATCGTCACCAAACATGTCCGTAACCTCTGTGAGAAAGACGTTGTCAGTAAATCCACCAGCTAGTCCGTTTCTCCTCCTTCAGCCATTGAGTGTTAAAAACACTAAACATGTAATAACTTATCTTGTTTCAACCTGAACTCTTCTTACTACTACTGAGTTCTGCTAGCAGCTAGCTAGCTTCCTGTTGACTAAAGTCACGCTGGGCCACTGACCAATCACAGCGCATGTTAGTGCTGACGCCACCTCACAGGCGCTGCACGTCAGAACACGCCCACATGTCAAACTAAAGATCTGATTGGTTGAAGACTATGACATCAACGATAACGTCCCCATTTACTTTAATCTGCAAAGACCAGCTAGAAGGCCTCGGGCCGCTCTTCTTCCATAGAGACATAGAGGTGAAATCTGATTGGATAAGAGCTGGAACACGTTCTCATGTGGAACATCTTTAGAACAGACATAAAACATAGAACACTTTTTTCCTCCTGCAGACGCTCCGTCCTCGACGCCTCCGGCCAGCGGTTCGCCGAGCCCCACTCCTCCCTCCTCCCTCCACCTGAAACCATCCAATCAGAGGAGGGGGCGGGGCAGCGAGGGTCCCAGACCGCCGCATCACCAGGTGCGGCAGATCGAGGTGGAGCTGGTGGCCCGCGACCCCAGAGGCTCCTCCCCCAGGACGGGCATCATCCGCCACACCATCCGATACTCGGAGACGGACCTGGACGCCGTGCCGCTGCGGTGCTACAGGGAGACCGACCTGGACGAGGTGATCCATGTCCTCCGATCGGGGTCGTCTCACCGAGAGCGACGTCATGCTCTTGATGAATATTGATCTTTGTCGTGCAGGTGATGCGGGCGGAGGCTGAGGCGGCCGAGCAGGCGGATTCGGCCTTTGGGAGTAACCGCAGCGTCCTGGGAAACTCCAGCTTTGGCCCTGCCGACGCCTCCCCAAAACCCAGGACAGGTGGCGTGAAGGAGGAGGAGGAGGAGGAGGAGGAGGAAGAAGAAGAGGAGGAGGTGGAAGAGGAAGAAGAAGAAGAAGGAGTGGTGAGCTGGGCCAGTGTCCGGATGCTGGGAGACCAACAGAGACAAAGAGCCACTAAGGAGGAGGACGAGGTGTTCGGCCTGCTGCTGAAGGGGTGAGAACCCCGTTAGTTCTGAGGTCTGAGACTACAGACAACGACCGCTGCATTAGTTTGATCCTGAAGAAAAAGAACTGATGAATTATTGCTCCTCAGGAAGTTTAGGTCTAGCGGGTCACATTTCATCGAGTTAAGACTCGATGAAACCCTTTTTTTCATTAAATTACCAGCGACTATCGCTCACTGAGGTTTTTAAATATACTATATTTATATAATATATACATTAAATACTGGAACTTGAATTCCTGTTAAAGTTCTGACCAGATTAAAGGGTTTTGACTCCTCATCATTTTTACCAAGTTGTTTGTGTATGATTTACTATTTAAATAACAATTCAGTGCATTTCTATCTATATATCTATTAGTTTGTTACGTAGTGTGATCACAGTAACTTCCACACAGTGAGGCATTCCTCCGTGGTTCCACAGCTCTGCGATGGCCGATAACCCACAAATTAAATCTTGTTGTTCAGGAGAAACTTTAGGCAACAATGTTTGAAGTCAATAACCTGGAACCTCTAGATTTGAGACCCTTTAAAGTCCTAATAAAGCCTCGCTGTCATGCTCCACTTCCTGTGACCTGATTACCCGTGTAGTTCAGGACGGACCCTCTGTCAGGATTCTGGTGTTAAAGTTCCGGCGTGTCGTTCTTCTTTCAGGTCGTTGGCGGCGTCCGACTCGCACGGCGGCCTCAAGTCTCCGATCTCCATCGGCAGCCCCCGCCGGCCCTCCGAGAGCAACCTGGACTCCTTCAGCCGGCACTTTGAGAGCATCATGGAGTCTCACCGGGCCAAGGGCACGTCGTACAGCAGCCTGGACAGCGTGGACCTCCTGACCTCCGGGTCCACGTCGGTGTTCACCTTCGACCTGCCCACCCTCACGCCCGAGATCCAGGTAAGGGAGCGGCGCCGCCGGCGGCCTCGCGTCTGCGTCCGGAGCGCCGGCTAACGCTGCTGTTATGTGCGTGCAGAGTCAGATCTGCGAGAGCGCCAAGCAGATCATGGAGCTGAGCTTCGCCCCGCTGGCCCGCCCGGACCCCACCGCCCCCTCGGAGACGTCTCGCTCGGAGACGGCGCTCGCCGCCTCGGGGGCGGGGCTCCGGGGCGGCTCCAAGGACGACCCCGGCCCTCCGGTTCGGTCAAAGTCGGAGAAGGAGTCGTGGCGCCGCCCCGTCCTCAAAGACGGCTTCCGGAAGGCGAGCTCGGCCCCGTCGCTCCACAGCAGCCCCAGGTGAGTCCCGCTGACGGTGCAGGTCCAGACTGAGGACAGGAAGTCTCCGCTTCAGCCAATCGGCTTGTAGCTCCGTCACTGAGAGCTAAACACTCAACAAAGTCAGACTGTTTGTGTCCTGGCTCCTCGATGGTGGAACGATCCCCATTGACATCAGGACGGCAGGAAGTCTCTACATCTTCCGTCGCAAACTAAAAACACATCTTTTAGACTCCACCTTGAATAGGAAGGTAGCGCCTAGCATCACTTAAATGTCTCTAGCACTTTGTAGTTTAACTTTATTGAAGAAATTGTACTTTCTTGATTCTTGTTGTTCTGAGTTTGTTCTCATGCTGCTGCACAGAGTAGATGAAATGCACCGTTACCTTGATTATAATGACAGATTTCTCTGTTTGAACATTGTTGAAACACTTGTGATGAAGTAAGATGAAGTATATAACTTGTATAACATAGGTAGTTGTTTTTAGACACTTCAAGGAAGACACTATACACATCAAACCTTTCAAATCTGCAAACTGATGACTGCATGTGAAAATCAAGACTTTATTTTAAATGTATTGGAGATCAAAACAATGAATATCTACCTGCTGCAGTAACACAGATCAGCCACAGGGGGCAGCAGAGAGACATGGAATGGTTACCAGTTAGAGTTCTAGACCTCAACAGTAGGAGGACCTGTAGCGACGTGAGGACGCTTTGATTGGTCCTCAATGTGTCTTCTGGTGTTTTCAGAGGTTTACTGGACCGTACACAACACGTGGGTTTAATTATAGAGTCTGACGAGTAGCTGCACACACACACACACACACACACACACACACACACACACACACACACACACACACACACACTCTGTAGGTGGGTAAAGAGCTCCTTCACTTTTTCCATGTTTTCAGCAGAATGAGTTTCATGGTTTTCTGGCTGAAACGTTCTTCAGATACTTTACTGATTAGAAAGGAAGACGTTCTCTTTTAAAATAGACAGAAAGGAGAAGTTGTTGTTCCGGTTCAGCACCTTCACATTATTAATAATACATGCACGTTATCAATGCTAATACATGTACGTTATCAATACTGATACATGTATGTTATCAATACTGATACATGTATGTTATCAATACTAATACATGCATGTTATCAATACTGATACATGTATGTTATCAATGCTAATACATGCACGTTATCAATACTGATACATGTATGTTATCAATACTGATACATGTATGTTATCAATACTAATACATGCATGTTATCAATACTGATACATGTATGTTATCAATGCTAATACATGCACGTTATCAATACTGATACATGTATGTTATCAATACTGATACATGTATGTTATCAATACTAATACATGCATGTTATCAATACTGATACATGTATGTTATCAATGCTAATACATGCATGTTATCAATACTGATACATGCATGTTATCAATACTGATACATGCACGTTATCAATACTAATACATGCACGTTATCAATACTAATACATGCACGTTATCAATACTAATACATGCACGTTATCAATACTGATACATGCACGTTATCAATACTAATACATGCACGTTATCAATACTAATACATGTATGTTATCAATACTAATACATGCACGTTATCAATACTAATACATGTATGTTATCAATGCTAATACATGCACGTTATCAATAATACTACATTAACATTATTACTATACATAACATTAGTAACATGAATAAACATTAACATACTTTCTGATACATTGTTGACGTTCACATGTTTTGATTGTAAATGTTTTCATTTGTAACATAACTAAAGCTGCCAGATAAATGTAGTGAAATAGAACATGTAGAAGTACTCAAGTACACATGGGAGGTACTTGTACTTCTACATTTTCTATTGCACTACATTTAGTTTACTTGAGTACTCTAGGTTCCTCTGGTC